>JAQSVV010000170.1:600000-818854 GCA_036375495.1 Agrotis segetum
AGAATGCTTCAATACTTTTTGATTGCAGTTAAGAACTTTAAAACGTATTGAGAAACGCTTTGAAAGGGTTTAAAGAAGTTGCCGTTCGAAAATACAACATGATAACAGTTTATGTTTGGAGATATTTTATTATATTAGTGAGCAAATAAATACCCAGATAACATAGAAGCACGCTTTGTCTCCAAGTCACCAAAATGGAAGAACCGTTTACGTTCCGGCAGAAATACAGACATTTTATCGTTCAGAAACACAAGTCTATTAACAGTTAATGCATTTTACCAGTTTTTTAACCGACTTCAAAAAAAGGAGGAGGTTATCAATTCGACTCCATTTTTTTTTTTTTTTTTTTTATGTTTGTTACCTCATAACTTGCGACTGGGTGAACCGATTTTCAAGATTCTTTTTTTATTCGAAAGCTGGTGCTTTCCGTGTGGTCCCATTGTCACCATTTTAGGATCTGATGATTGGATCTTGGAGAAATCGAGGGCAACCCTCAAATTTTATTAGCTGACACATAGTTTTTCGCAAATCTTATGAAGTAATTCAAGTACTTGCGTATGGAAATCATCATCTCATGTAGCTGAGCTGATGATGGAAGGTACAACTCCTCAAGTAAGAAAATTATGTTTGAGTTCGCATATCTCCGGAACTATAAGTCCGATTTAAGTAATTCTTTTTTTGTTGTACTAGGTATCGTTCGACTTAGGGAATACTGCAAATTTCATCAAAATCGGTTCAGCAGTTTTTGAGATAGGGAATGAATGAAAGAGATGTTAACGATGTTATTACCGGTGCTACGGATTACAAAATTCTAGTGCACATGTAAGAAAATGATGTATTTGACAAGAATTTTGGTTGAATATTTAAACTAAAAAGAGTAAAATAAAAACTTTTTCAAAAAAAATGTGACCGCCTTCAAAAACAACCACAAAAAAGAGTAAAATAACCTACAAAACTTTTCTGTCGGAAGTCGGTGGCAAAAGAGACAGTGAAATTAATAAAAAAGTCACCGACTTCCGACAAAAAAGTTTTGTAGGTTATTTTACTCTTTTTTGTGGTTGTTTTTGAAGGCGGTCACATTTTTTTTGAAAAAGTTTTTATTTTCTAAACGACCAGCTTCTTTTCTTCACTTCAGTTTATGTCTCATAATATGAGGAGCGAATTTAATGCCAAGAAACGGGCCTAAACCTAAATTACGGACAACTATAGAAAAATAAGAAAAAACGCTAAAACTAAAACTTTGTCTGACCCAGTTGTATCATTTTAGCCAAAAAATGACATTTCGTCATCACCAATACGTGTCAAACCCACATTTCGTACTACTATTGAAAAAATCCTCATGGAATACTATATGCCTGTAGGTTGGCAGTCTAGACTAATAAAGTAAATATTATTATGAACTACTATCCATAATTAACCTACCAATATAAAGTAAAAGCACTGTCATGGCTGACAACAATCCATCAGTGAAACAATGATAATATAATCCCAATGGCGCCATTGTAAGAGGTATCGAACAAAAGTTGGTTTCTTCTATCTTGAATATCTACGAGTAGTAGAGAGTAATATTGCGTTACTGTTTTTTTTTTTGTAATGACCTACTTTTGTAGGAGATGTTTTCCTTCAAAATGCGCAAAGCAGTGAGTGGAACTCATACAACCCAAATTTCTTCAAAATTAGACTGAACTGTCGTCTTCTGAGTAAGCTCGCTCTATCATAGGCTGTCTCAGTCACCTTTAACTGGACTAGAGTCAAGATTAAACACAACACAAAATCAAAAAATAAGGAAACGCTGAAGAAATAGTCACCAAGTCGAGATAGCTCTTTAAGTTGAAGTAGCAATGTGCGTGCAGGCGTTACTAAGATCCGGATCAGTCGTTCCACTGTTACTTATTAAACGTCAAACATCCATATATCTAGCCATCCCACTATCCAAAATTCCATCTTTATAATAATAGGTATTACTTAGACTAAAACACAAAAAGGTTAAAGAGACTAACCTTGACTAATATCTCCAGAGCTTCCACATAGGACTTCTCAGTCTCATACAACTCCACCACCACATGCGTCCGTGTGTCCTGTAACAAAGAGAGTTGGTATTAATAATTATCAAACAGCAAATGGAGTGCACACTACACATTAGGACATTGTTGCGTATTGGCGATCTAATGAGTGTCCATGAAGTTTCTTGGCCGTTCTTCTCCATAGAAATCTACTTCTTAGAATCAATATCTGCGGTACTTTCACTGTTATTAGACATAATAACCACAAAATAATAGGTAGCTATTTTTTCTGTCATCGACAATTCAAAAGTGCTTGTTAATGGCCTATTTGAAATAAATACTTTGAAATGATTGTCATAGCAGTGTAAGCACTGATTCTTAAAAAAAAGATTCTTAATAAAATAGGTCAAAGGAAACGACCGCGTACCGTAGGTACCCTATCGTATACGAGTGAGTGCATTTTAAAAATTTTAAAGATCCCACTCAACTTTATTATTACGAGTATAACCTTTTGATATTGACGCAAATACTAGAAGGCATAGGATACAACATCCTGTCTGCAAACTGTAATAACAGACATGAAAAACTACAACAGGTTTTTGTTAAAACCATAGTTCACTTCTTTCTTTTTATTATCTTTGTTTTTAAGTCCATGAAGAGATTTAAAGAGAATAAATAGGATTGAGGAACACGACGCTAGAAGTTGACTATTTAATTATGATCAAATTGAAGTAGATCAAAAGTAGCTAATTTGTTTCGACCTAATCAAAAATGTAAACCCACTCAACAATTAATTGAAATACAACCCACAAAATCACTTCCAACCGACATTAAGTGCCAAAAGTTAAATATTTATGAATATTACGGAAAAGGCAGAGCTTCGAAGGATTATCGAGCTAAAAGAAATTTATTTAAATGAAGCCATGAGGTTTGCATAAATGGATACAGTCGTGGAGTGTCTTCATAGAGTAGACAGAAACAGAAGACTAACTCCATACAACGAGATGAAGCGTCCGTCAACACGTATTTGCGTTCATTAAGAGATTAGTAAGTAATTTTTCAACACATTTGCTCGAAAAATGCATTTACGAAGCCTGTATACATTGTTCGAAAGTTAAAAATTACGCACCATACAACGGAGCGTGCGGTAAAATAGGTACTCTCACCTAAGTACCTACTTTACCGCACGCTCCGTTGTATAGCGCCGTGCGTTATCTTTACGATTTTTTTTTTAATTTCCATTAAAAAAAAAGAATTCCACCAAAGAGTTTCATATTATGAGAATAAACAGCCTGACTGATCGAACCTTCTTGGAAGCGCTTTTGCTCAATACGTTGTCTCATTTTAATACTTATGAGTAAATGAGACGAAAGATGTAGTTCTAATTTCCACCACGTGCATGTGGCGCCATTTGCAAATTCACGCCATTTTCATATCAGGAACTTCAAAAATTGATGCGACTTTTCTACTGTTAAATAAAGTTTTTTTATTTACTTATTGTACTGTTTTCTCGCAAATGTGTTGAAAAACATTGTATGACACACGTGCGGAAATTGGTATTTACAAACTCGTGACTATGGTAAACCCTCAGCCTCGCCTCGGGCATTATTACATTCGTCTACTCTTTTGTAAAAACCAACTTACCGCACTAGTATCATAAATAACTATTACCGAATTAAAGTTATCCTCTTTGGAAATTCCCGTGATTCTGAATAAGACTTGCAATATGTTTATTACGGCCTTTGTCAGTTTACTTGGCTGCATAATGTCACACAAAAAGGAACCATGGTAACACAGTACAAAAATACTTGGATCTCATGACCAAAATGATCGTATTTCCTACAATAGATGATGTCCGAAGCGCTATTCTTTACGGGTATTTAGGTGTTGTGCACTTTTTATTTTACTCTATTATGTGATAAGTTGATCTTCTGTAGATTTTATTTATTCTGTTTTATCGTGATAAGTACAGTCGACAGCATAAATATTCATATGGGTTAACTGCGGTGTTCGAAGGTATGGTAAGGAAGGGAAAGGTACAAATGTGGTGGGCACTTTTTGGACAACGAGGGTTTTTTCTGTGGTTTTTATTTTTTGATAGCTACTCGTGTTCAGAAAATACAATTGGTGGCCCATTTTTGTTCAGTTGTGAAGCCAAAGTTATACCTAGTGTAAGATTTTTCTGCAGTTATTAACCAGCTGTTTTCTACGGTACCCGTAAACATAAAATGGAACCGAAGATATTTCAGGTCAATTAACCAACAACGTTTTTAGGGTTCCGTAGTCAACAAGGAACCCTTATAGTTTCGCCATGTCCGTCCGTCCGTCCGTCCGTCCGTCCGTCCGTCTGTCCGCAGTTTAGCTCAGAGACGCACAGTACTACAGAGCTGTAATTTGGTGTAAATATACGGATTTGTTGTGCCGAAAAAGTGGTAAAATAAAATCTCATAAAATATTTTTTTTAGGGTACCTCCAGTACTTACACGTAAAGTGAGGATTTTTTTTTTCTCGCGTACCCCTTAGTGTGAGGTATCATTAAATAGGCCTTTAAAAAATAATGATAGTCTCCATTAACAATTTTTTGATAAAAAAAGTCGTATGTGAAATATTAAGCTTTAAAGTGCTAAATTTTGCTCGATTCGAGTGTCCCCCCCCTCTACCAGCTAAACGGTTATGTTCGGGGGTGTGAAAAAATTCACAATAGTAGTACATATAACGAAGTTTAAAAGAAAATTATCATGACTAAGTAGGCTTTACAACTATACGAGTAATAGTCGACCAACTTATAAAATGTACTTGATATCATATTTTCTTAAACAAAATGTATCGGAGACAACTGCAATAGGTATGTTTTTTGGGGATAGGTAGGTTTTTATCGTCAAATATTTTTAACTAAATTCAAAAAAAGGAGGAGGTTCTAAATTCGTTGTAATCTTTTTTCTTATGTTTCTCAAAGACTCCTGGACCGATTTTGAAAATTCTTCTTTTTAAAATTAAATTCAGCGAATCAGTTTAGTTAGTTCGCTTATGTATTCGCTTATGGCTTCGCAGTACATATTTGCCAACATCTTATATATCAGGCAAAACATTCACCTATACAGTAAAAATAGTGATATCCATAATTTTAATACCAGGAATAAGCACAAACTTCGTGTTCCTTTTCATCGGCTTCATAAGGTGCATAATTCATTCGTTGGGGTTGGTATAACATTTTATAATAAGTTACCGTCCTCATTCCTAGATTTGCCATTTAACATGTTTAAAGCAAAAGTAAAAGCTAACCTCTGTTCTAAGGCTTACTATTCTGTGAGTGATTATTTAGATGATAAGCATAGTTGGTCGCTGTGTTGAACACAAGACATTGTTCATGTTCTTTCAACAAATTATTCTGTATTTTTATCGTATTTGACTTTAGTTTTAATTAGTGATTTTTTTTGTGTGTGTTTATTCTCTTCTTTTTCACGACAGTCGTAGGGTATCATCTAATACTAATGTCGGAGCTGATGAAGATTGTTAACTAACCTTGCATTGTATAGAGTCAATCTTTCTAGTATTATATAGTTTCATAGGAATCATTTTGTGAGTACAATGTACTTTATAACTTTCAATGAGTAGATACCCACGTCTTTTAATGACTTGAATGACCCTGGCGGTTGAGATTATGTCATGCTCACTCTAATGTCTCGCTGGCGGTGGCGCGTGTGTCGGATCATTTAGTTCCCTTCAAAATGGTTGAGCTGAGTGATGCTGATGCATGTGTCATGTTCGTGAACGGGCGCTGTCAGTCGTGACTGGTCATCTCTTAGCTGCCACGGTCTATTTTAATTATTAATAACTTTATTTTGAATTGTCTTTTTATTTTACTATGGACACTATTATCTTGCCACATCGTTCTCACATAATGTACCATCTGATGATGAATGATGTAACAAAATTTTTGTAATAATTTTGGCGATTGAAAAAGAGTGTCCATGGAGTTTCTTGCTCATTCTTCTCCATAGAGATCTACACCTTGGAATGAGCACCTACGGTACTTTCACAGTTTTTATGTCTTGTGTCTGGGACCGTAGCACCATAACTATTCATATACTTGTTTTATTTTATGTCTTTTGACAATTCATAAGTGCCTGTAATTGGCCTAGTTGAAATAAACGATTTGATTTTGATTTTGATTTATTTTGATGGGCAACTACGGAACCCTACACTGTGCGTGGCCCGACACGCACTTGGCCGGTTTTTTTTTTTTAGCGTGGTAAAATCATCAAATGAGTCCTCCAACCCCGGGCAGGGCGGGAGGGACTGTCAGACTTCTACTGACTAAAATACACGGTGTCCTTCATAGCCTGTTATGTTCCGGGGTTACGGTAAGGGAAGGGATCCCGCGACCCCGGCAGGCTTTTTGAGGCGCGCGTGGGACACAACGCGCCGTCGACCCGGGAACCAACAACGTTTGGCAAAAATTAAGAAGTATAGTGCTTTAAATGCAGTATAGTACTTTTATAACTGCGATAATCTACGGCTTTACTCGTTTCGCACCACGAGCGGTCCGGACCGCAATACATATCACTCAAGTGATTTTTTTTGAATGGTGCCTTTTGTATCGCAATTCAGGAGTAGTGCGAATGGCCCAATGGCTCATCTATAATAAAATCATCTATCTATCTATCTATCATCTATGAAAAATAACCCATATTGTTTTTGTTTAGCCACGAGCTTCTCAATACCTCAACAAACTAATATAAGTTGAGAAAAAAAGAAAAATAAGTCGCAAAAGTGAGTCTAATTGGAAAGAAACATGAGTACTTTGTTTTCCAGTCTATGTTTAGTTACGTTTTCTCAAGAAATACAAGATGTTCCTGCAAGTTTAACTACTCTTGTTCCAATTAGTATTAGTTTTCTACTCAATACTGCAAAAGCAAAAGGTACAAACCTAGCTATTATCTTTTTTCTTAATGCCTAAAGTAAACAGGAATTGTTTGTTTTTCTGAACTGTTTTTCTATTATTATAGAGCGCTATTCACTAAGCCCCTTCGTACCCTAGGCGATGCAAGTATCCGATACCTTACGACTTTAGTATCCAGGCGACTACCGTATTACCTCCATAGAGGTTCGTACACAGGCACGGATCAATGAATTCCAAAGTCGTAAGGTATCGGAAACTTGCGCCTTGTATAGGAAGGGGCTAAGAATACAGCCTCGTGTCCAGCGATGTTCCAGGGTTGAAACGACAGATTGGTATTTACTACGCTATCTCAGTCACAATTTATACAGTGTAGAAATTTTCGCCTAGCAGCATAGTTGTTGGTCCCAGGACTTATTCCATCACCGTGACCCCGGAACATAAAGGGATATTGAAGGACACCGTGGATTTTAGTTAGTATAAGTCTGACAGTCCCTCCCGCCCTGCCCGGGGTGGAAGGACTCACTTGATGATTTAAAAAAAAAAGCATCATAGTTTTTGTATACGATGCTGGCTGGCAACCATAATGGTTGTGAAACAAGAGTCAAGAGTGAATAGGTTACTGTAACTACGATTACATCTAGGGAAGTGTGCTTCACCATCGACCATGATATTATCTTCGTTTACCACCGGGTTGAGATAGTGGTCAAACACGAGACAATACTTTAATGAATATTAAAGCTTTTCAGGTAACATTTTGGTATTCAAAATCAAATCTTAGTTCCTTTACAAAGATGATGCCATACCATGTGAATGCTCCGATGAAAAAACTTAGCTTAGTTCACGTTTGTCAAATACGAATTCGTCGTCATCGATAGAGAATGCTATTCAATTTAACAAAACCCTTGAAAATTATCTATGTACCATTTTTGGTCACATTTTTGCGCTGGACCGCAAGATACGGCACCACAGGCTGACTGATCCCGCTGAGATCTCACTAAATAATTATTTCGGGGACAGGCGCCAACCATTTATTTAGGTATACACAGCAGTTTCAGTTTCTTCTGCTCGAGTTCAATCCATCTTATCTCTCATCATTGTTTCTATGCTAGATTGACGCCAAAAAAAACCAACTATAAGAGCATCGTCCCAAAAATAGGTTATTCCAACAGCTTAAAACTAGAAAGAGAAAATATACTTTTTAATTAAATTAAAGCCTTCTTACACTTTAGTTCAGGTTCCCGCGGATTTCCGAGCTTTTCAAAAGTTTGTTACGGAGGGACCTTTCTGCGTCCTCTTTTAAAGGTAAAATTCGACGCTTCTGAAAGGAAGTTTCCAGAGAAAATCTTTGCTTTTATAAATTCTTAAGTACTTTGTGCGACAAAATAAAAGTTTGTTTCTGCAATTCTGTATTTCGTTTGAAAGGTTTTGCTCTTTGCGAACAGCAACAGCTGTAGTATTTATTTCAGAAAACAGGAGTTACATATATTTGTAAATAAGTCGACTATGAGAGCTTTGACAGGCCCAGGAGGCGTTGAGGCAGACTTCTTAGTGTGACTGTGAATATATAATTTACAACGGAACGAACTTAATAAAACAAAACCAAAGTTTTTAGACAAACGAACCTAAGTTAAAGAGAATATATTTTACATTTTTACAGAAAAAAAAAAATCGGTCATAAATTATGTTTGCCAGAAAATAACACCTATTACCCCTTTCTCCAAGATGGCATTCGCGGAACTAAAGTTACAATATCGTAATCATCATCATCATCATATCAACCGGCAGCAGTGGACTTCCTACGTCCACTGCAGCTGCCGGTTGCATCACTGCATCGGTTCTGCGTGCTATGTGGCCTACCCACTGCCACTTCAACTTGCTATTTCACTGCAACTGCACCTTACAAACTTGGGTTTAACTTTTCAATATCCTCTCTTGACATCTTATAATGCAATATTACCTTCGATCCAATCTAACCATCTGAATAACGCCTGGCCTCCACATCCCATTTACTAGAGTAATTCCCAAAAAGCTACCCAAGCGATTATGATACGGAAACGAACCGTTATCTATATAACAAATGGTATTAGTCTAGTCAGATCAGACCATCGTACCTATATTTATGACTAGACTAGGTCATTCAGTCTAGGTTTTATCACACTGACCTGTGCAATCATAAGGTCAATAGGCAAGTCTAGAAATAGTAAAAAAGTAGGAAAATCGACTAGGTGTCATTCTAAAAATATGTCCCTACTCCCTATTGATACGACCTGAAATAGTTTTTGGAATAGTGATTTTATTAATTAATTAATTGATTTATGTAAACTAGAGGTGATCCAATGACCGAAATTGTTGTTGTTAAACTTAGTTTAACGATGTTAAACTTCTGTACGATATTTTACATTCAGTGTTTGACACGGTCAGTGTGTGTATGTGTAATGTTGTTTCTCTTTTTTGAGCTTTTTTGAACCTGTCGTGTGCAAGTTGCACTCGCACTTTGCCTGTTTTATTAATACGAGTATCATGTTCTTCTTATTCATAAGGCATTTTTTATAAAATTATTCTCTTTATGCACTCCACAATAAAAACTTTAATAATGTAATTTCCTCCTACTTCCTACTCCTCTGCCTTCAAAAAATAAAGGACTCCTTAGGTCAATTCAAAAAATAAAGGAAAAAGTTATCCCTTCCCCGTTTTAATTAATATACAGATAAAATTCATAGATCTCCACAAAAAAGTAGCCCAACTGTTCTAGGTACCTAATATTCATTATTCATAACGAGCTTCAATTTTCAGCCAATTTGTACCTAAAAAAACACCTTCTTCATTGGAATATTAAGTAAAATTTAAGAGGAGGTTCGGGTACTAGTCATAGCCTACGTCTTCTCTTGAGTGGAAGTCGGTAATTAATGTCACAAGCTTATACAACCAAAATAAAAAACTTCCCAGTAAAGTATCCTGATTATGCACTAAGGTGAAAAATGCCTGACGCATTTTCACCTGGTGAAATCATCTAATGAGTCCTCCCACCCAGGGCACGGCGGAAGGGACTGTCAGACTTGTACTGACTATAATTCAGTGCGTCAATTGCCCTTTACGTTCCAGGGTCACGGTTACTCGTTAGTGCCGCGACCCAGGCAGGACGTATACCTTGCGAACCGGGAAGACGCCTTGCTTTTGTGGTGTATGTAATGTAACCAACAAAAATATCACATAAGCCTATTATCGCTCGGGTTGCGGTAGTTTCAGAAGCTACTGCGGCTCTGGAACTCAGAAACCAATTGTATGAACAGGGTTTTTATAGTCACTACGAGTCGTTAATCCCATCGGTTTTACTCTGAGCCAAAAAAAAACGACCGGACCGTTCCAGTGTAGCCGACATAATATTATTTTTTTCTGAATCCTCACACAATGATTAACACGTAATTCAAATCTGTTTAAAAGTCGAACACAAAATGGTTTTACACAGAAACAGTAATCAAAAATCATATTTTATTCAAGACATTTTCCACTTATTTTCGCCGTGCACGTTACGTTCTTTAATAACACCATTCTATTAATAGTTCAGGCTTTCATTACTCCTTCAGAAGGTAGATTGTGGGCGTTACGCATCTCATACAGTCCTAAGTAAATATTCATTTAGTGTCCGTTTCGGAAAGATTGCCCGTTGCCTCCCAGAGTCCTGTTATTTCGTATTTGGGAAATATTCTTTTTTTTTTCTTTTACAATTTGTTTGACTAGGGAAGTGAGCTCGTGGCTTTTAATTACAGTCGCATAGGCCGATTTTCCGGGTGAAGCCGCGTTTGTCGAGGTTGCTTTGTAGATGGTGACCATTCTGTCATAGCGAGCTTCCCCCGTGTCTCGGAAAAGCACGTAAAGCAGTTGGTCCTGGCTGTCATTTGTACCTAGATCTTTGACAGTCGTTACTCTTACTCAGAAGCTCTAAAATCTGACAAACAGTTTTACAAAACAAGTATTATCCAGTTACAGTACCTTTATCACGAGTTTTCACTATTTTACTTTACAACGTCTTTCCAGTATTTACAGCGATTCTTGTATGGAAAAAATGGGATAGCGCCTGTGGTGTGCGAAGAAGGAACTAATTTTTTCCTTGAAATTTGTCAATTTGAAAATGTCAAAGATCCAGTTTACTTTACGTCAGAATAACTGAAAACTCATAATAAGGCCTCATGTTAGGATCTGGGTTGTGGAGGTTCGATAGGCAGTCGCTCTATGTAAAAAAATACTGTTATTCATCTGGATCTGGTTTGACTGGAAGCCGACCCCAATAAATAGTTGGGAAGGCAAGGCAGATGATGATGACTTTGTTTGATCGAGAGAGGCAGTTGAATTTGACTGAAAAAGAGAATTCATTTAAAAAGAATCGATAGTTGCATGGATGGGTGGCCGGAGCCATCACCCTTTCACGATAATGGTCACAGTTGCTACTCGTTGTTTCAGCAGTTGATATAGGTGTGCTGAAAATGTGAGAAAAAGTATTTTCAAAGGTGAAAAAATGGATACAGAGGTCAAAGTTTTTATCTATACTATTATTATATAGCAAAGAAGAGTTTGTTTGGTTTTACGCACTGATCTCTGAAATTACTGCTTCTAATTGAACAATTCTTTTTGTGTTGGATAGTCCATAAATTGAGAAAGGCTATAAGCTATATAACATCACGATACGACCAAAAGAAATTGCACAGCAGGAGTTGAACGACGGGAAACAGCTATTTTTTTTATAAACCCAATAGGTGATAAAAAAATTGTCTATAGTTTGCTTGCAACGACGATATAATACTAGACTCCGCATGCACGATCTAAGGAACAAAAACTATTCTGTCAACTCGCTGAGGTACTACGTAAGCGAGGGGGGCGGGGTACTGCGCTCTGATTGGCTAACTCAAGGTCTGTTCTGCCTCAACGTATGTTTACGGCTCACAGGAGTGGTCGAAATGAGACGGATATAAGACTTTTTTGCCTATTGTGTTGACAGACATCGGTCGCCTGTTATTAGGAGTCTAGTAATATATCGTCGTTGGTTGCTTGAAACACCATTAGTGTGACCTGCACGTGCACGGTTAACGACTTTACAAAAATTTATCACGCCCTTTTTAAAGTAGCCCCAAGTTGTAGTTCATTGCACAACTTAATTTGATGAAACAACACAATTTGAATTCAATCTCAACATATTTTTTAAGTTCAGACTAGGCAAAATAATATTAATCACGAAAATATAATATCTTGTTGGAAAACAAAGATACACAAAACCGGCAACCTTCAACCCTTAAAACCATGGTTACATAAACACCTATGCTTTCACCCCTACCCGTCTGTCTACACCTACTTAACACCCCTTTTTACACCCCTACCTTTGACTTTCCATCTAACTAAAATAAAAGTGTTATTGACAACTAAGTAAGTGTCATTCAGAACTTCTTTGATTAGGGTTGGCTAGCCATTCATTTGTTATTTTAGGATACAAAGTATAATGGAAAGGGAGAAAGACAATACCAGGTGTAACTTTTTCATTGTTAGAAAAATAAGAGGTAGGTATGGGTAATATCTTCAGACATGGATTTTCTTTCTATCTACAACTATAGCAAGCAGCATCTACATAAAGTGACTTAGAATATTTAGAATTTTAAATTGGTAAAAGAAAGACATCGTAACTAATAATATTCCACAACTATCACATAACGCGCCATCTAGTCCCAATCTAAGCAGAGCTTGTGTTATGGGTACTAGACAACTGATAAACATAATTATATGTTTCTAAATACATACATATTATAGATAAATTACACCCAGACGCAGAACAAATGATCGTGCTCATCACACAAACATTGTCCTGGGTGGGAATCGAACCCACGACCTCCGGCATAGCAGTCAGGGTCACTAACCACTAGACCAACAGGCCAGTCTTTTGGCCAACAGGCCGGACTTTCGGTCGATAGTATGTAATTGAGAGATCTAAGCCTACATTGTGGATGAAAAAAAAAATGAGTATTGAGATAGAGTTGGTCTTGCTACGCGTGCGGGGGTGAGGTGTTGCTCGCACAATTTTCGTCAGGCCTTGACCCGGCTACAGCTCAGCGTCTCTCTCACGATACAAAACCTGGAATACCCGGTATTATAAGATCATTATTTAACAGGCTTTCCGGTAAACCAAACAAGAGAGCAACTTACAAAGCCGGCCAACAAAACAGAACCTTCCAAATGAACCTCTTAAATATTTAATGTTACAGCCCTAAAGAACACGCACGACAGTGTACAATTACTATCATATACAGTGTGTGGCAAAGTGCTAGGGTGACATATACAGCCATTCGCAACACGTTTACCAGACAATTGTGACAGTATAGCTTTGTGCTCAAGTAATTAAGAGCAAAGGTGGTGTAAAAACGGGTTGGATAGTACTTTGTGACGTCGTCAGATGTGGGGTTAAGATTGTGGGTACTTAACTAAGGGTGCGTCTCATTTCATATAAAATTATTTGATATATTTTCATTTCAATAACGTTCACATGATATAATCAACGTGAGATATACCAACGGTTGATATAATTTCTTCACACATAATGTTTGTGTTACTCTAAAACTCATTTTATATAATTTTATTTGATATAACGTTTAATAAAGCGAAAATCATTAAATATAACGTTTGAAACGTATAATTTTTCAGTTATTTGACCTAGGATGCAAGAGCGAGCGAAGCGAGCTCGGGACTTGGGGCACCCCGACACGGACAGGTTAGGTTCGAAGGGGATGGCGGGGTCTGAAAGACCCCGCCATCCCCTTCGTGTTAGGTTACTTTAAACCCTGTACGCAGAAATAGGAGCCCCGCGAAGCGGGGCTCCGTCGAAGATTCACGGCAGGTGGTACTATTACTAGGTACATCAGTGTTAGATTACTTGCCAGGAAGAAAAAAAAATTAGACCAAATAAGTTTTATGTCTTTTGAGCGGTATACAAAACGATTTTATATTCATTGATTGTTATGCTTATTGAAATTAGTCATTATAAAATTATGTCAATCGTTTATTATATTAACAGATCGTTATATCAAATAAAATTATATGTTCAGTTGTTATCTCTTGTAAGTTTTAGAGATTTTGTAGTTATATCATATATTACTTACCCCTTAACTAAGTATGTCAATTTGTGGAGCGCGAATTGTGAAATAGAGGTAAAAAGTTTTACGCGGATAAAAGCATGTTGCAAACCTAACGGTCTATCCAACGATACCCCATATCACGGGATACGCGAGAAAAAAAAACATTACAACATAAAGGAGTATGTTTTTATGGATTTTGTTTTAGCATGTAGTCGGATGCTCGTGAAGGAGGAGGCGGGCCGCGAGAGGCAGAGGACAGCGTCCTCCCTCCTCCCCAACCGCGATGGTAGACGCCCGCGGCGTCGAACCCGGATCTCCGGCCACTGTAGGCGCGGGCATGCGGGCAGCGAGTAAAGGGCAACTCGCTGCCCGACCATGGACCATGCCCAGGTCGACGGCGCGTCGTGTTACACGCGTGCCTCAAAGAGGGTCAGCAAAAGTGACGGGGCCCCCTCTCAGAGGGCCAAAGCGTGCCAGGGTCGCGGGATTTATTTCCTCACCGTGACCCCGGAACATAAAAGGCTATTGAAGGACACCGTGGATTTCAGTCAGTACAAGTCTGACAGTCCCTCCTGCCCTGCCCGGGGTGTGAGGACTCATTTGATTATTTTTACCAAGCTAAAAAAAAGAGCCTGTTGTCGGCGTCTAATAACTTTCTTTGAGTTAAACTGCGGACAAACAAACAGAAGGACAGAAATGACCAAAACTATAAGTTCCAGTCTCAGTACATCACGAAACTACCTGCAACTAACTGCCTACTCCTTTTTAGAATACAATCATTATGTAAAACTATTACTAAAGATTTCTATCAAAAGCTAAAGTGGTTGACACTTTCACGCATTAAGCATTAATTTTGAACACTGTCTGACTACATTTAATTATGACAGGTTAAAAGACACTTCTGGTTTGTTAACAACTTAGTACATTTAAGGACTGATCTATCACTTGTTTATGAATCACTGACTTCATCGTGAGGTAACAGTTTTGTATGTGTTAAGAGTTTGATTAATGATAGTGTCTCAAGTGGGTATAAGTGAAGACGTAAGAGTTTTTACAGCTTATGTAAATCTTAAACAGTCGATCTTGGGTGGAATTAAAATTCTCATTGTACCTACCTAGATAGCTAAGGATAATCACATCTTTTTTTTAAGTTTTTAGAAGTAAAATTTTTTGACACACACTTTATTACTTAATACCTACTCGTAATGTTATTATAACATAATTGAGAGGTGATGATAAAGTTTAAAAAACATGACTAATCTATAAGGGTTCCGTTTTTTGGAACGGAACGTTTTACGGAACCCTAAAAAAGAGTAAACGCTTTTAATGTAACAGTTATTTTAGCAATATAATTATTAAGTGTCGAGAACTAAGCATTAGAATATGCAACATGTAATTATGTAATAATCACATATTTGTGTACAAAATGGAATCTTCAATACAAGTGAATGTTACAGCCCACATATGGATGACTACTCCAGAGCTTTAACCAACGAGCAAAATTATCAACTAATCAACTAATGACAACCAACATTTCAAATGAATACAAAATCACCGAGATACATTTGAAATCAAAGCAAAATCGCCGTTAATGTCAAAATTCAAAATCCCCAATTCATTTCAATATAATGCAAAACCAAATTCAAATTCAGAACCCCATCTCGAATGATGCAACGTTGCCAACATAGAAACAAAACACAAGCGCTCGCACGTGAGGTGCTAAAGCTTTCAGCGATCGCTACATCGCAATATCATGTACTGGGTGTACTGGCATTAGTAGCGATATACGAAACTGTAGTGGAGTAGCTTTTACGCTGTTTGTGAGCTGTTTTGGCTTATCCATAGGCTCAGGGATTATTTTATAGGGTGGAAGGGCGGTAACTAGTGTTGTAACATCACTAATTAGTATTATAGCTCACTATTGATTGTCTATGATAGTATGTAGTCGATGGATCCGGTCGTTCACTCCGCCACTTCACTGTACTGAACGCATCTGTCAACCACTGTGTGACTATATTGTATGTCTGAATACGATTAAAACGTTGTAGATCAGAAAGCATATGTTATTTAAACGTAAGAACTAGAAAAAAAGTTACTCTATGTACTTTTCATTATAAATGATAAATGATATTTATTCAGTAAATTGGTTTTGGCAAACTCTTTTACACGTCAAAAGACACTATTTTAAACTAGATGAGGCCGGTGTTTCGTACCTGACTACTCTGAGAAGAAACATCCGAAACAAACTCAGAGGTCACAGTCTCTTTTAAAGTCCAGACAATTTTTATTGATCAAATGTATGAGAACTATGCAGGTGTCTGAGGTGGTCTTTTGAAGAAAGAACCACACAGATTTGAGTGGATTTATTACTATGTATTTCAAGAAAGTACTTAAGATAGAGTTGGTACTTTAGGCATTTCACAAATATTTGCACACCATTATCTTCTGCCTAGCCTTTACCCAACCATGTTAGGGATGTAAGGGTTTCAGTCACACCAAATGCAGCTGACTATCAGTATTTTACATAAAGCGGCTGCATATCTGACTTCCACAAACCAGTAACTGGATTATACGATACCCCTTGGTGAAACTGGCTGTCAGCTTTCGAGCTTTTGACTGTCAAAGATCTATAATTACAGACGGAACCAACGGCTTTTCGGGCTTTCATGGATGAAACTCGATATAATAATGGTCACCCATCCCCATACTAATCTTGGCAAATGTGGCTTGGTCTTAACGATCATCTATTTTGCACAAAATTATTACGGATACACACAATTATTAATTTCAATCCTGGAAACCAGCTTCTACGTCAGAACTGATTATTCTTGAATTTACATAAGAATCTATAACAAATGTTAGACTGTATGAAAACTTCATTTTCAATAAAAATAAATTAATGAGATTGCAAACTAGGAAGGACGAAGATTGAACAAATTGAAATTCCAATAAGCTATGGCAGTTTTTGCATCAAAGCGACTGAATTCTGTCAGGTCTGGCTTCGCCAAGTGAATAGGAAATTAGCCTTTATTGAAGTTATAGTCGACGACTTTACAACGTGTCTGGGATAAACTGAAAAGGAAGGAAGGGAGACAAGGTAGTAGTTTTTAGGTAGTAACGTAATCAAATGAGTCGGAGGGAATCATTCCGCTCATTTGCCCTGAGTTGAGCGGGAGGAACTGTCAGACTCGTACTAACATCCATCGCATTCTATAACTCACTATCGAAACATATTTTGTATATAATAATGTCTAAGGTAGGACAAAATGTCCTAGAACCAAAAATCGAAGCCACTATAAAACAATATAAAACAATATTAACTACCAATACACTACACAACAATATAAAACAATATTAACTACACTATTAAGCCAATATAAAACAATATTAACTACCATTTTGTAGACATCACAAAAGATTTCAGAAGGTGGTTCTGGGATAACATGTTTCGTAATTTCATCACGATGTTCTCCACAATTTTGAGAACTATAATAACTGTAAATTACTGGAAATAAAGTGCTGTTAGAACACCTGGACTTTTATAGGTCGACTACACTTTATTTTCGAATCATTGAGTTTCTGGAAAACGTGTCAAAATCGGCAATATGACCGTGAAAATTGGTAAGAAGTCTATAGATGAGTCAGCCAAAGCTTGAATGTGACCGCTGAAATTTTACGATGTAAAGTACTAAGAGTTGTGAAACTACGAAGTACTCAAACCTAACCACGTGCTGGAAACGATAACCCCAAACGTGTTACTGATCAAAACATCAACAGAAGCAAGTAGGAATGATGACTGAAACGCGTACGTTTGACTAAAGTGAACATAGTGACTCACTTTCGGAGTGATCAAAGATATCATTACGATATTGTGATACTTATTCTTGCAATGTCTAAAATTAAACTGTTTACGATAAATAAAGCTTTAAAAGTTTTCTGTGACTCAATTTTGTGTTTTATATCTAGACTAAAGACTCAATCTTAAAATAAAATTTGCTATAACAATAAATGTAGTAGCGTATCGTATTTTAGCAAATGAATCAGATAACTAAAGATACAATAGCTTGTAGCAGTTGGTCTAAGCCGTCATTTGTAGATTTTTGACAGCAAGTCAGAAAGGTCAGAAGCCTAGCTATATATGTCTGACGCCTAGATTGCCCAAGAGTTATCTTACTATCCAAAAATTGGGTTACGAAGGTTAGATTGGCAGGCGTTTCATATTATTATAAAATATTGATATTCAGTTGTATCAGTTTTAGCTAGTACGTTATCCCAACACACACGATAGTAGTAGTTAGAAAAAGGCAGTTGGGATTTCCCAGCAGAAGAAATGGTTAATAATAATATAATCATCTTCGTTTTAACCCGGAATACAATTTTCAAAAAAAATCTGCTAACTTCTTAAAAAAAAATCTTGGACAATATTTCAATCATCTAAACCAGTTTGAACCATGTGTTTTCGATCTTTGAGTGAATGAATCCAATACATTCGCTAAGTAGATAGGTGCTGACATGATGACAGTATAAATTGATGTTTCTCTTGTCAATGGTGTTAAAGTATTTATTTTTGAACGTTGCAAAATTTTAAGTGGTAAAAATAATTTCCTGTTGATCCCTATACTAAAAGAGTAACGCCACACAATGATGCGTGGTCGCTGCGTCTTTCTTCTAATCATCACGAGTGAGTGATTGTAATATAATAGGCTCAGTCGCAAAATGTCCCTTTATACACCGTTTTTTTTTTTTTGTTAACAAAAATACAACAATCCTTTCCTATCTTTATAGTGTTTTTGCAAGTCCTCCAAATTCTGCTAATACGAAAAAATCCGTCTGGCGTCAAGCGTGGGGCATCAAAGAGTTGCGACACTATGATGATGCTTCTATGTTCATCAGCATAATCAGTCCAGTAGGTACTCTACATTATTCCCATTGCTTAGTGTCATTTACGAGTACCACACTATTATGTTGGTAAATGACACCTATCTTCGACTTTAAGTTGCAAAACTGAGGCCACACTAGAGGGAAATGCCTTTACTTTCGCAATAATAGGTAATAAAAGTTCACCATAGCGATAATTACGTAATACGTTCCTTAAACCGTTTTGAGGCACTTTGTGCATTGAAATTATACCGCTGCAAAAACGCACCGGCAACGCTCGTGTGAGTTCACTCTTAGGTGAAGGCATAAACGAACATCAGTGTCGAAGAATGGTTGAGGAAAATATCATTGAGAATTTCGAAATAGAATTTCGTTGAGTATCCAAAACGGTTTATGAAGTTGGTAAAGATAGCAAAATGTGGTCATTTGGCCGAAATTGCAATGATAATACCTGCTTTATATGTAGTTTAAATTCGTATGAAATATGAACATCGTAAAAGCATACATAAACATCTCAATCTTACAAATGGAATATCGTAAAATTAAATTGTATTTTATGGTGAAGTCAAATCTAGATTTAAGGGGTACATACTATACTAGCTGTTGTTTTGCCAGTGGCTTCAATAGCTACAACTCGAAAAATATCCCACGGGAACCTTTTTCTTCTAATATCTCTTTTAGCGGTCATATACCTAGTTAGTTGTTTAACATTCTCGTAAATGTAAGATCTTTTCGTATCACATTTTCACAACAACATAGTCAAATTGAAGAGTCGACAACTTTTAATTTAAGAGAATATACTCCTAGTTGTAGAATATTTTCCATTTTTATCATTTGCGAACTTGAGGATTTTACAGAACTTGACATTTTTTGACTCATTCGCCATTTTGGAGCTTTCCGCTCCCGCTAAAACATATAATTATCACATTCTGTCTCTTATTCAATTGATATAACTATCTCAGACCAGGCTATTTCCATATTTTAAGCTTATTATCAAAATCAATGCCAAATGATGAATGATAATTTAGTTTGTTTTGGTTATAAAAAACACTTTTACACGACACAACCAATATTTTTAAGCTAGATAAGGCCGGTGTTTCGTACCTGACTACTTTGAAAAGAAACAGCCGAAACAAACTCAGAGGTCACAGTCTCTTTTAAAGTCCAGACATTGTTTTGCTTAGGTCATACGAGGACCATGTGGGTGTCTAAGATGGTCTATTGAGGGAAGAACTACACAGATTTGAGTGGACCTGTCCAGTCAGTGCAAGAATTTGTCTGTTATCGTGTAGCTCGACTAAGAACACAAGGAGCTCAACTACACGACGCACAAGAACAACAAAGCTGGCCCTTCCACACCATATATTGATCATGGATTGAACGTCTACCCTTACTCATTACGCAATCCCTTCAAACAATACCCAATTATAAAATTTAACCAACGGCTTCACCATAACAATTAGTAAGTTTAAGGGACTAGGGCATTAGTAAATGAAGTAGGTCACTGTAACAAACTTTTGAATTATGTAACGAGTTTCGGTCACCGCCATTACTTCTGTTTTCTTGGTATCTCAGGTACTTATGCGGCCATGCGTACAGTGAGTAGTAACTCGCTGTCCGATCATGGGCCTTGCCCAAATCGACGTCGCGTCCGTGTTCCACGCGCGTCTCAAAGAACTGTAGCGTGCCGGGGTCGCGAGACTGCCTCATCAGTGACCGTGACCCTAGAACGTTAGGGCTATTGAAGAAGTCGGGGGTATTAGTTAGTACAATTCTGACAGTGTCTTCCGCCTCGCCCTGGGTAGAAGTGGACTCACCATTAATAATACAAAACTAATTTAAAAAAAACACAAATGTCCGATGTTGGCCTAACAGCTGCAAGGTTGAAGTGGAACTGAGCTGGTCATATCCGCCGTATGTTGGAAGAGAGCATTGACCAAAAATAACCACTCAGTGGATCACAAATGGCGGTAAACGACAACGCGGCAGGCCCAGAAGGAGATGGCGGGATGAGCTGGACTCATTTTTAAGGGATTGGCCTACAATCACATTAGATGGCGAAAAGTGGAAGGAGAGAAGGGAGGTCTTTGCCCTGCAGTGGGAGGGACGACACGGGCTTATAATAATAATAATTTAAAAAAAGTTACTTGGTTTTCAGGTACCAGGAGATTAGAAAATGGGTCACTATACCAAGCTTTTGTGTTACATAACAAGGCACGTTCACCGTCGCTACTGTTATGTTATCCTAGTATCAGTGAATAGTTAATGCGTTATCGTGGCAAATGACAGGTGAACGGCTGTCTGAAGTTCTCAGGGCATTACAGACGTGCAATATTAATTTATCTTTATCGAGTGCTTTTGTGAGTTTGTATTCTCTTTGTTGTTGGTTGTAAATGTTATATTAAGGTGATTGCTTCGATGTAGCCCGCGAAATTCAATTTTTTTAAAGTTTTTTGCAATTTGCAGGCCAGTGGCATGTTGTAACTTTATAAATATTTGTGTTGCGGTAATAACAAGTATTATTTTAAATATAAAAATTATCAAAAAATTCGCTCCATTAGCTCTCACATAGAGAAGGTGCATCGTAGTTAGATTTCGGAGATTTTAACATGATGCACCTTTTCTATGTGAGAGCTGATGGAGCGAGTTTTTAGATATTTTTTATATTTAAAATCATACTTGTTATTACCGCAACACAAATATTTATAAAGTTACAACATGTCACTGGCCTGCAAATCGCAAAAAACGTAAAAAAAATTGAATTTCGCGGGCTGGTTGGAGCATCCCCCTTAAACAATAGATGTTGACATAAATAAATGAAAAAATCAAAATATGTGCAATTGTGTACTATAGATACGTGTGAGTATGTTTGTTGTAACGCTTTCACGCCTAAACAACTGGACAAACTTTGATAAATTTTGATACAGAGCTAGACGGAACCTTGGAAAGAGTAGTGAATGGTGAGATTTAGGAGAAAAGCGAGTGCAGCAACAGGCCAAAAGCTAATATACACCGTTGTATGAAAAAAACGTTGCCCTCCCAAACTAGTAATTTCAATTTCTCCTGTGACATGGGTGTATTTACAAATATTTAAACTCACACAAATAGCCCGACCCAAAACAACTAATTTGTAGGTCATACAAATATTTGTTTCGTGCGGGAATAAAACCAGCGATACGCAGCGCACAAGTCGATCACTTGACCACTGCACTGACTATGTCATACATCATCATCTGTCTAGCCTTCCAGTCGAACCAGACGCAGCTGAATATCAGTTTTTTACATGGACCGACTTCCTATCGGACTTCCAAAACCCAGTAACTGGGTAAATCAACAACCCATGGTAAGACTGGGTGTCAGCCTTTAGAGCTTCTTACTAATAGTATAGTAACAACTTCCAAAGATCTACATAAATATCTATGATACCCGAGACCAACGGCTTTAAGTGCTTTCCGAGCCACGGAAGAAACTCTTTGATGATCAATTACCCATCCATAGACCAACTTCAGCAAGCGCGGTTTAACCCGGAAAATCTGCCCGTGAGGCTGTAATTATTTAGCCTCGAGCTCTATTTACTGAAGTCGATTTAAAAGATTGACTTCATCATCATCTACCATGGCTTCCACCAAATTTGCAAACATATTATTTGGTCTGTCCCCGAAATCCCAAAAAAGCGTCATCTGTTCCCTGTTATCAGGGAACTGATCTATTAACACGTTATCAGGCCAGGCGCTGACCTCGGTCCGCACCCGATCGATATGCCATTAATTATGTCCCACAGTCAGCTACTGGAAACTTCGCTGTGATATTGTGTTACATACTGAATCAGGGCTGGTTGGTTTAATTTATTTTAAACCAACTTAAAAAAAGTAGGTTCTCAGTTTGACCCGTATGTTTGTATGTATGTATGTCCGCAATAATCTCGCGTTTGGTTGAATCGATATTGATGCGGTTTTCAGAAACGTGTTTGTTACATTTTGGAGATGGTTTAAGTATACAATAACTTTGGATTATTCCGTGACTTTGTCCGCATGGATCCGTTTTTAATAGCTTACTTGAATTGTTCTAAGAGCTGATAACAAGAAGATTTTTGTTGAAAATCTGAACTAAAAATGTAAAAAGAAGACTTTGAAAATAAAGGAACCGACTGAAACACAAAAAAAAGCGTAAAATAATTTTCTTTTGGAAGTCGGAGCAACAGTAGCACCGACTTTCGAAACAAAAGTAATAGTTTTTTTTTTCACTTCAAGTCAAAGTGAACTTTGACATTAATTTGATGGATAAAATTAGTTCCTTCCTCAACGTGCAGAAAGCGTTTTTTAATTTTCCATACAATTAACGTCGTAACACGTAGAATTCGTACTAACTGACAGAGCTAACCACGATAGAAAAGATTTCAGTCATGAAAAAAAAAACTATAAAAAGTTGTTAGAAGCTGTTGAATAGTAAAGAAAAAAAATATGGAAGAAGAAAGCTGATTTTGCCCACCCCTACAACAGAAGTCAAATGGATGCTGCTTTTAATGATGTGGTTGGTGGAAAAGTTAATTATATAGCAAAAAAGAATGGTGGCGAGCGCATGAGCCGGAGTTAATTACTATGTAGTTTGTAATGAGTGCAGATATTGATCTGTTGTTCTCTGGTTGTGATTTTTTTTTTTTGGAAATAAAGTTTGTACTACTTTTTAATAAGGAGCAGTGGTATATTAAAATTATTTAGGTTTTAACTAAGTGTGCAATTACAGTGGCGCAGGGCGGGCAGCGGAATCCGCTGGCGGGTAACGCAAACACATAGTTTTTGACTAAGGTGCACCAAGTGCGAGCGGGGCGGTTGGAGCGGATATTTATGTAGTCTATTTCGTGACCCGCCACCCGCTCCCGCTGCCCGCCCCGCTACCACTGTAATTGCCTACTAAGAAGTTGCTTTTTATAAACCACAACGGCAGCGCCTCGGCAACTTTATCAACTGAACTGCTTGAATCAAGCTTTGCACTACCTATAACAGTTTTTGATGTAATCATCGTCATCGTTAATGATAAATAATATAACTTCATCGTGTTTCTGCTGCTAAAATAAAATAATAAAGGCAGTACGCCGCCTGGCCGTACCTTCTTGAAAAAGTGTGTCCATGGAGTTTCTTGCCCATTCTTCTCCATAGAGACACACTCTACGCTTTGGAATGAGCACCTACGGTTCTTTCACAGTAATTATGTCTTGTGACTCTAGCATACTTACTTTTATACTATTTTTTATTACTCAAAAGTGCCTGTAACTGACCTAATTGAAATAAATGATTTGTTTTTGAAACATTCCGAAAAAAAGTCACTACAACAAATGGCGCCACTTAGACGATCCGAACAGATTGTCCAATTTAAAAGTTAACGCGAGGGAAACCGCGGCAAAAAGCTAGTACACCGTTAGTAAAGCTTCGATAATATTATTCACACCCTTACCCCGACCGATAAACACAAAAGTTGGTCAAGGTGAACCTTAATAGGTACATTTTGTTGTTAAGGTTTAAATACAATGAGGGCCAACTGGCTCTTATTCCACTTTTATTACTAAGTTATTCAAACTCATCATCACGGTCATCATCATCATCATTTACAGGCATGACTGCTGAACGTGGTGCTAATCATCATCATAATAATTCAGCCGTAGGATGCCCACTGCTGAACATAGGCCTCCCCCATAGATTTCCAGTAGGACTGGATGGAAGCGGCTTGCATCCAGCGTGATCTTTTGATTTTCATCACATCGTCTGTCCATCCTTGCAGGTGCATTCATGAACTTTACGGCAAATGATGAGTGATGACCCCCTCAATGATGAACACCAAAAAGAAATGCCTAATTCATAAAGCATTCTAAATAAATTTGTTGGTAGATAATACAAGGACAGTAGGAGGTACTCAGTCCCGTTTCTAGACATTCGTGTCAAATAATACATTGACCCCATTCCAATTCACACCCCAAAATCGATGCCCAATAAATACCGAAAGAAATTCTGTCCCTAACATCTTTCTGGTGCGAGAGAATCCCCAATATCAAATTCTGCAGAATAACGTACAATCTTAGAAACGGAGGGAATCTGGGATACCCGAAATCTCTCGAGACGTGTTGGTCACTCCCGATTCGGTCATTCAATTCGGTACTCAATCGATTATCGGTAGCTCGAGAATTTGGGACTAGATACCTTCTCGTTCAATAAATCATAAAGTTCTGAACGAAATGATAACGAGGGGCTTAAATGGCGGAGGAAGTTTTTGGTAAAGATATCAGTATGGTTATACTTTCGGAACATCGTTTGGTCTGTTCAATATCTTTAATGATTTCCTGAATACTTTTTTATGACAATTCGGTTTTACCGAAACATTCTAGGTAAAACTGGCCTCTTTTGGTATGTTCAGTTGAGTTTTGAACGAGCATTTTTAAGTGCCAGTTGCTGTAGTTAAAAAAAGGTTGCACTCCAGGAGTGCCGGTAGAAGTGAAAACTTTTTTGTTACTATGTTTTATTTTTAATTTGAATGACGTCTTACTCATTTTCGATCAGGGTCACGTGACCCTGACGCGAGTTTTGGTCACGTGACCCTGACGCGAGTTTTAAATTTTTTACCCATTACAGAAAAAGTGTACAACGCCGCTAAAGAAGTTTTCACTTCAAAAATAAATCAAAATGAGAAATTAGCATTTTTGAACGCATAAATAGGTACATAATTATGCATCAGGAATTCATGTAAAACAACCTTCCTGAATTAGTTTTTTGTAACCTTAAACTTAAATATCCTTATTCGTGAATTTTCCAAAAATATACCTGGAAATACGCAAATATTTGGGAGACAGTACATGCCAAGGAACAAAATGCCAAGTCTTGTGTTCGATAGAAAAACCACAAAATTCCCATAACCTATTGCAAAAACCTTTTTTCTTTCATTTCATAAAGTTTTCCGTGAAATTTTTCCTCCTTCCTTTCAGTTTTTAGGGAAAAGCCAAAAGTTATGAACCCATAAAAAGTAATTTCCGCAGGAAACGAAAGGCAACTTTGTTAATCATTCATGTAAGAAACCCCGTAACCAGGTCAACTTTAAACAACTTTGTACGTTTCCTACCTGAATCACCTTTTTTACTACTCGTATGAAACAATTTAAATGATTTTTTTAAAATCACTCTAAAGCATGATTCATAAAAGAATGTAATTACTGTTTTTTTACGCTCTCATTTAAACAATTATAGTATTAAATGAATAGAGATAAAGTAAATTCCATTTAAAAAAGTCACAAAGATTTTTTTCTTGCTAAACGTTATTTGGCTGACGGGGCTCCCCTCTAGAGGGCCAAAGCCTGCCGGGGTCGCGGGACTTATCTCATTACCGTGACCCCGGAATATAAAGGGTTTTTAAAGGACACCGTGAATTTGCCCTGCCCTGGGTGAGAGGACTCATTTTGATGATTTTACCATACTAAAAAAAACCTTATTTTGGCGGATTTTGACGGGTTCTTTTGCCTGGTTTTATGACGTCTTATAGCGTGAATAGTTAGGCTGTGGGAAAGAGACAAAGCTATACAAGTCGTCTAGCGCCATCTCTTTCCCTGAGCGGAACCACGACGTCATGGTACGCCACCAGCTTACCCAAATACATAGGTACACATACCCACATTTAATTTTCAATCCCCAACAATTTCAATTTAACTTTTAAAACTGAAATTAACAAAGTTACCTGTAACACAAAGGTATTTCCACTCGAAAAACACGTCAAAAAGCAACTTTAATAACACAAGAAGAATACCCACATTCACAGAATTTAAATCCACAAAGCGTTTTGACAACTCATATCGTTGACTCCGTTTACGAGGTTAGATTTAGGTAAGGAGGTTGAACCAAAAGCCTTCGAGCTGTAAATTACGTTGTTATGACATACTCCGTGAACGCACCTTGTGTTGAGGCTTTTGTTATTCGCGTTATGGTTGTTTTGTTAGACACCTTTATGGTTTTTAATAAGTATTGTCGTATTTTATTTGAGATTTTCTGTTTTTTTTTTTTTTGTTTCTTTCGAAACATAGCCTTACATAATGATTTTCTTCTGTATTTGGGTGCGTTTTTCAATCATTTAACTCACGTTACTCATATTTATCGTATACCTGATGTTTTTCAGAAGGCCAAAGCCTGCCGGGGTCGCGGGATTATTTCCTTACCGTGACCCCGGAACATAACAGGCTACTGAAGGACACCGTGGATTTTAGTCAGTAGAAGTCTGACCCTCCCGCCCTGCCCGGGGTGGAAGGACTCATTCGATGATTTTACCACGCTAAAAATAAAAATACCTGATGTTTCTGCTATTTGACCAATTACAGAAGTATTCCTATAGTTATTCTACGCATAGTTGAAACTAAATACCCCATTTTCAGTTTTTATTACAGATTTTTTATGAACGCACTTATAAGAAAGTTAATCAAGTGACATAGGTACAGATTAAACTGTACTAGCCTTACTGACGTTTCTCTTATAATAAAAACTGTTACAATTTTTGTGAATTTAATTTTCAGTGATCCCAAAATCATATCATTATAATCCACCCCCTACGTCACCATAACTGTCCCAAATATATCCTCTACGGACAGATACCCTCGAGTTTATAACCAACCAAGCCTTTTCCTGAATATCGAACTCATTAGAAACGTTATCAATGACATTTATGTCCTAGAATAAAAAAACTACCCTTTTCTTTTTCCTCTTTTCCATTGAGTTTTCATGCTTCTTTTTTTTTTATTGAAGCAAGGAATAAGTCAAGCCTTTTAAAGCTGTGGGTGGTGATGGCTTTATGACAAGAGGATCGGTAATACTGGCAGCGTTCAACCCTTAGTTACTTCGTAGTCATACACATCTTCGCATCAAGCTATACAAACCCAATTTATCTTGGCCTCGATGTATATGATCTTTTCGCATATTGGATGACCATCCAGCTTATACTAGTTTTACATCGCTTGATGTTTCAGTAGTCGTGTGAACAAAAAGTGCATAAAGTACACATAAGAGGGAGTTTCAAAGTTGCACCTATTTCTGAAAACTGACCGAGGCCTGACCGAGGTGGCATGGGCGGCATGTGCTGCGTAGACCCGATAACCATAATTATTGGTGAAGGTGTGCGTCCACAGGTCGGCATCGCACGTATCGGACGTATCGTACGTAACGGATTTTAGTTTGCCTTGTCCTGCGTCCACTGATCCTCATCGTACGGACGGCTCATCGGCAATGCCCGATGCGTAACGATGACGTCATAAGGAATGCCGATCAGTGTAAGCGATGAAGGTGGCATCGGCAATCCGATTGCTGATACTCGCGTCGGCAATCCGATCGCTGCCGAAACAGAAATCCGTTTGGTTTGATGCGATGCTTTCGATACGTACGATTCGTACCTGTGGACGCTTACCCATAAAAAGGCGAAGGCAAAGAAGAGAAGGAGAAACTATCAATGTAGTGATTCTGTTTTGTAATCATTAAGTGAGGTGCTCATCAGCTGTGAAACACCTAAGAATAGAATGGTAACTAATCTGCTGTCTGTACATACATACAAACGAGCGAACAAATTAATATGCAAACACTAGACTGCTGCGATTACGAATCTATTTGTTAAGCTTGTTGGTTACGACATTATTAATACTTATTCATTTACTGTCTTTTGTGCAGTGCTTTCTTTATCGTGATAAAATCATCAAATGAGTCCTCCCACCCACGGCGGGACAAGAGGGACTATTAGACTCGTACTGTCTTAAAAGCCTCGGTGTCCTTCAATAGCCATTTACGTTCCAAGTTACTTGATGAAACAGTCCCACAACCCCAGCTGGCTTTGGCCCTCTAACGCTCCGTCAGATCTTGACAACTCTTTGAGATGCGCGCGACCCAGGTATGGTCCATTATGGGACGGAAAGTCAATACCACATAAAGGGCTTCACACACAGCAACTTTAATGTAAAGATGTACATGTACGCGCCTTTTACTCTAAATGATCGTGCATCTCACTGAATAATGTTTTCCCCTGTTTTTCCACGGGGGGATGACGCTCGCGCACACATGAACAATATGGCTCGATTTCAGGTCACATATCATGGATTCGACCATGACTGCCAGTGAGTTCGAGCTCGCGACTAGCGCCGCCTTAAGTCTCCATTTCAATAGTAAATAAAACTCATCCGAATGCCAAGGACGGCGTCCATTCTTGACGTCATACAGTCATAATTCACGGTCTAAACTGTACCAATGTAAAAATTACATGTCGAACATTAGCACAACTGCCAAGATAGTGGTAATATTTATGAATAAAAATAGATTACTTTGGCTATTGAAATTTAAATTGGCTAACCTTGACCTACCCTTTTCGCTCTTTCATTTTCAAAATATTTAGAGAGAAATTCTGAATTCTCAAAAGTGAGCTTTATTAATGGAGCTTTAGGTGAACAGTGTATAAGAAGGGGACGCGAGGTATAATGGGGACATAATACACTTAACACAACACTAACGTAGCGCAACCGCCATCAGGACGTCATAAGCAAGCGGCCATTAAAAAATGGCGTCCTGTTGGCGCTTGCGCTACGTTAGTATTGTGTTAAGTTTGCCTTAAGTGTGTGTTTTCCCATCATACTCCGCGTCCTCTTCTTAATCACTGTTTCTTATTATTATAATTTGCATATTATGTGGGGTTTCTTTCTATTCTATGAAGAATAAGAAGGCGACTTACTTAATATTACTACGAATATTATAAGGTACTGTTACTGCTAGCCTACCTCGTCCCGTAACATACTTTTTCTTCGATCCATAGCCAAAAAAGACATTATGCATGTTTTGTCAAATAAATAAGTTAACAGTATCTTCTATATCTGTTCCGTTTAATATTTTATAAGTCAGGAGATATTACCTTTACTTATTACTTTGCTCCATTTTATCTTACAAACCTGTGAAGGTTCGCCAGCAAGGGTAGACATGGGTTAACCCGATGTCAACGTGTGTCATGGAATTTAATGGCTAAAACGAGATTACGTCAGTGCTTTCGATATTAGGAGTAATTAACTTAATTTTTCGGAATTATTTGACATTGAACAGTGTAGTCTGAAAATGTGGCCAAATTGACAAGAAGATACACTCAGTGCTGCAGCGGAAAGCACTGTCAGACACTTATTGACTTATATCCAGTGTTCCGTCAAAAGCCCTTTACGTTCCATGGTCACGGTAATCTGCTTAGAGAATCCTGCGACCCATTTCGGCCTTATAAAATGTAACTAACGGTTCTTGTACACGGCGCATGTAACCCGCACAATTAAACGTGCGGGTTACCCGTGCGAGTAACATGCGCAAGCTACTTGATCAAGCTACCCGCGGAGTGCTTGTACACGGCGCATGTAGCTTGAGCATGTTGAGGCACTTGCGCGGGTTACATGCGCCGTGTACAAGCACCCTAAGAAAAAAGTTTCAAACAGCAAACCAGTATGGAATCATTACGAAACACGAAGCATTTTTAAATAAAGTATTCCATTGACAAGGTTTCGTTAATATTTCCAGCCAGCATAAAAAAAGTACCCACAAAGTCATACCTTTTTCGTTTAAAGCCACCCATTTTTCAAGCCATCATTAACCGAAATACGAACATATTTAATTATAAGAGACCCTGCGTACCGAACATTCAACACATGCCTGAAACAATTATGAGACTTGCCATATTATGTGGAAAGTTCTCTAACATTTCTGTGGAACGCTAAAAAGGTTTAATATTGGATTATTTATGTTGATTTTGTGTCCATAATAAATAGAGACAAAATAGAGAAAATAAAATTAAATAATTATGTATTGGCCGCTAAGCTGAAGTGGGACTGGGCCGGCCACGTCTGCCGGATGCCCAATGAACTGTGGACCAAAATTACCACCATGTGGAGCCCTGACACATCCAGAAGGCGTCGCGGCAGACCTCGCAGAAGATGGCGGGATAAGCTGGACAAAACTAACAACCAGTGGCTCACACTAGCCTTAGATCGAAATAGCTGGAAGTCATGAGGAGAGAGGGCTTTGCCCAGCAGTGGGATGACGCAGACTGACAGTAACATTAACAGTATTGGCAAGCATTTTAAGCTTATAATCTCAACGTATTTCTTAGATTACCACCCATGGTTAATCGTATAAGGGTATCGATGGAGAGGTCTCTACTAATGTGTGAAAGTGAATTAATCTTCCTTCACGCTTGACCGTCTAATCCAATGGACTTGTTGTGGTCACACTGTTTAGTTTAAGACAAGACGGACATAATTTCTTACAGTAAACCTTGTGCAGTACTCGTTTTCATTGACAACCCAATTAATCATGTGAAAGTTCCTGAGGACGGATGGTCTAAATGGTGATACAATCATGAAATAAGTTCTCCCACCAGATTTGTAACGAGGGTTAAACGTGGGTTAACGTGGTTTTAATAACTTTTAAACCCCTGAACGTCCACCGGCTTTAAACTTCGCGCCGGCCGGCAACGCTACGCAGCAAGCGAAGGTAAGCTTTTAGAAAAAAATAAATTAAACACAATATTAAGAGTTTATAGTACTTGTACAGTAAGCTTCAAAGAAAACTAATCCACCACTTCGGTAGTCACTACCAAAGGGCTTATCGTAACTCGTATATTGGTGATTTCAACCATTCAGTTTATGTTTCTTTTTTTATAACTACTGTAGCTATACAGGGTGAATTTTCCAACTGGGCGTGGATGGTTATCTCCGAAACTATGAGGAATAATCAACAAACGTTGTAAAGAGTAGAAAAATCAATAATCCTGGCCAGAAGAGCCCGCTAATTTTGTAAACTGTTGTTTCATTTGATCCTGTATACTATATTGTTAAAAATAAAAATCTAAATAATGACTTCACTCTAAAGGAATTGAGACATTATTTATTTCTCCTTTTTTGGGGAATAAGAAAAAATTCAAAACAAAACAAAAATGGAATCTTGAAATCATCATTTCTATGAAAACAATACTGAATCGGTGACTCAGCAGCATAAAGTGCTGATTCAGCTAACAGAATAAATTAAGTGTAAAATATGTCAAGTCAGAACCGGCACCGTGAGGTCATAAATTATCTGGATCAAGGTTAAGTGAATCTGAGATATCGGGTTTAAAGGTTTGAAGGTTAAAATAGATAATGTATCTGGATGCTACCGTCTTAATTATTTATTTTGCCGAAGACGATTTAGTTTCTTTGACGTAGAATCGTAGATGTATCATTTAGGGTCGTGGAACTGTCTAAGCTGGTTACCGCGAACCTGGATCTTATAGGGAATTTTAAGGAACAGGGTGGAATTTTTGGTCAGTAAGAGTCTAACAGTCCCTTCGACGAATCATTTGATAATTTCATTTTATTGTAGAGCGTCATTTGTGATTTTCGGGCAAATAAATCATCTCATGGAAGAATGATGACAAACGAATCAAAATCGGTTATTACCTGATTTCCTACGTTTTCAATGTTGCAAAGAAGGTGCGTCAGCAGTTTTTTTTTCAACATACTTTAAACACTTTTTTCGACAAAATGCTCACCACAAGCCTACCCGCGATGCTCTATAAAATAAATTTCCCACTTTTAAATGTCTCTGTCTTTCTTCTGTATAATTATTTTCAACTATATCTGTGACTTTATCCCAGAAGACAACGAATCATTGGGAAAATTCTATTGGGAAAAGTTTGAAGTTTCAGATAAGTTTACGTGTCTTTACTTACAATATTGTCTAAGTCTACTTAAAATCTTCCACAAACCGGTTGCATTTTATAAAACACTAGCGACCCGGCCCCGTCTCCGCACGGGTGCAATTTCTACTATATTATGCATGTTACATACATAAAAAAAACCTTTTTCTTGAATCAATCTATCTATTAAAAAAAACCGCATCAAAACCCGCTGCGGAGTTTTAAATATATAAGCATACTAGCTGTTGCCAGCGGCTTCACCCGCTACTACTCGAAAGTTATCCCACGGGAACATAAAATCGGGATAAAAACTATCCTATGTGTTAATCCAGATTATAAACTATGTGTGTACCAAATTTTAGCCAAATCCGTTCAGTGGTTTTTGCGTGAAAGAGTAACAAACATCCATACATCCATACTTACAAACTTTCGCCTTTATAATAGTAGTAGGATATAGGGAAAGACAGAGGGAAGCGATTTTGTTTTATACTTGTAGTGATAAATAAATGATTCAATTTCCCTTCAGTTTTCAGGAAACTAAGTACTAAGTTTTTATAAGGTAGCTTTCAAGAGCAGGATCCTGAAAGCACGTATCTACTTCTTAGTGACATAAAAAGCCATTAAAACTTAGCTTTTATACTGGGATAGTACTAAAAGGTTTAATAAGTGCCTCCGCGGACATCCTGGTCGGTAGTTATGTTTTTTTTTTTTTTTTTAAATACAGCTTGGTATTATTTTATTTAAAAAAATAAAACGTTAACGCACTCTAGGATTTTCCTCGCTTCAAGGTTTTTTTTTAGTTTCGTGTAGTGCGTTTACAAACAAAACTCTAAAACACCTGGGGGGGTATTACAACCTTTTTTAATTCCTTGCAGTTTTTGGGCATTTGAATTTACGGCCTTAAGCAGGCTTGTTCTATTTCGTATTACAACGTACGTAATTCTGCAAGGAATCATCCTGGATTAGTTGTCTCTGGATGATTACGACGGGCTAGAGAATTCGTTCAAAAATCGAATCGACAATTTACCGATGATTACCGGTTTTATAAATTGTGTGTGAAAAAAATCTTTTTGATTGTAAATTTAGGAGATATTTGAGTTAAAATGTATTTTAATAACAATTTAAATATTTACAATCAAATTGAGCACAATTTACTGCCATTTTATGCAAAAACTTAATACCAAGTAAAACTCTCATAAAGGGGTTTGTTTCTGAACGATCGTATTGCGATACTTTTTTAGTCTGTGGCGGTTTTGTTTACCAAAACAAACAAGATTATCGTATTTTATTTATTTATAATGCCACTACGAGTATGTAGTGATTTTTACTGCATTAATAAAGAAGCACACCGTTTTAATACCACAGAGAAAGTAAGGAAACAAAATGGACTAAGTCATGAGCAGAAAAATTTGATAAATGGAGCTGTTTCAACACAACAATGTTCTAAGTTTTAAAGCAAGAGCTAGAAATGTTTCATCAAGTGAAGGAATGATAAAACCTAAGACGTTTATTCAAACTGAAAGACAGTGTACGAGTACCTAGTTCTCTTGAAATTGGCTGCGAAATTGTGGTACCAGAAGCAATCGAGGAAGTGTAATTAAAAATGTCTGCTGATACATTAAAGACTGCCCAATGTACCCAAATAAATATTGAACACAAGTTTTGGCTCCATTGGACTGTACCGTTTCTGGAATGATGCTGCGCGAGGCTATTAATTTTAAGTGTTTGAGTTGATCATACATTTTGTTTGGTTTATTCAACCCTACGTCCATTGCTACGAAAGATGATTTATTTCGTCACCGTGTCTCAAATCGAAGCTCTGTATATTTTTTTTCTTACACTGATGTAACTACGACAAATAAAACATTTTTTTCAGGAGTACCATGTTTTTTATTTAGAACAATATATTACTATATGAGTAAATGTTTACGTATATGAATCTATTGATTGCTTAGCGTTCAGTAAATGAATGTATATGTGTAGGTAGATGTCGTAAAAGGTAAAAACTTTGTCGTCTTTTTATGTAAAGCTCGTCAGCTGAGATTATATCGTGTATGCACTCTCCAGATATTCTGTAGTGCCTCCATTATTAATACCAAAGTTTAATTTAGTTAGTTTCAACTGTTTAAAGACAAATTAAAAGAAAACAGTCAGTAAAAGTTACTAAAATGTGGCGTAAAGTGAATGATTTTGGTGACGCCAATTTTGACAATTAATCCGGCCTTGAAATGTCATTATGTAGCTTGTAATACGAAATTTCCAGGCACAAGCACAGGCAGAAGTCGGTATGAGGTCACGTGACCGTTTTACTGACTGTCGATGTGTGATCGTAATACCATTAAGGAAGGCAATTCACTTTACGGCGTAAACTGAAAGGAATTAAGAGCTTGTAATACACCCCCTGGTCGTTTAAGAGTTTAGTGTTTTTTTGTTTGTACTCTGAAGTTATGACATATCATACATTCATGGATGTAACAACTATGTACTTTAAATTCATACAAATATTTCGCAGCGCAGCACTCAATCGCTACGAGCCCTTGCGTCAAGCCCTGCAGACTGAGTTAAGATTAAATACACGCTGTTTTTTTTGCATTTTCGTCAAACTTCAGGTGGTTGTCACAAAAGTCATAAATAATCAATTGAAAGTACAGTACCGGGCAAAACTAATAAGGGCTGCTTTTTTTTTTTGTTGTTTAAATTTTGCAGTATTTCAGAATTAAACCCTTAATTCAATACAAATGAAAGAGAATCACCCGACTACGCAGTCCGCGCGTACGCACACAGCGATGAGCAGCTGGTGTGCGTGAATTGAATCTACTACTCTTGTAGAAACTAGTTCACACTTACGGATTTCAGTAAAAAGGAAAAATAAAATAAAAAAATACCTACCTATTTTATTGTTGATTTGGGTCGAGAATCATGAGTATAATCACGTCCTTGAATTTGACTAGGTTGCAGATCAGCACATTGTATACAGTTTTGAGATTCGAAAGTGAGTGAGTTTTCAGAATATTTACAAATCTTTTTAACCCATAATAGAAAAAACTTTCAATGGATTTTGTTTCCAATTTTCAGTGAACAGAAGTTTGGAAACTCTGATTACTATCCAGTACTCATACAGTAAAATAGTTTTGTTTGTTTGTTACGATTTGGCACCTAAACCACAGGAATGATTTTGATTATCGGCATAGAGTGAGAGAGATAAAATATCAATCAACACATGATTCCTTTCGCCCCGGGCTTAGCGAAAGGGACTGTCAAACTTTTTCTGACTAAAAATTCATCCGACCCCTTCAGTTTCTTTTGCGTTCCAAGATCACGGTACCCTTTAGGATCAGAGCCTGTAGCCAAACGGCAAGCGACAATCGATAACGTTCAGCAGTCGCTAATACATTTTCAACTTTATACCCCATCGCATAAAGTTAAATGTCTGCCTATAGGGCCAGTCCTGTGACATCATAGTTTGACCGTTTTTTTTATCGTGGTATTATCATCAAATGAGCCCTACCATAGTTTGACCCTGGAGACATTTATAACCTAATGGTGAGCAAAGTAGCATGAAAAAGTTCAAAAATAATCCTCTTATAAATCAGTCTTTCGCCCTTTTGCAGAGTCTCTAGGAAAACGTAAAAGCGTAATTGGTTGTCATTAAAAGTAATGAATTCTCTACAGTCGGACAGTTTGACAGCGACAGGACAGCGTGGCAGCTGACAGGGCAATGTAGGTACAATTGCGTGAGCATGTCTAGGCTGACAGGGTCTGCCTAATGTTATTTAAATGGCAGTACAATGAATTAGGTTCCAAGGTACTGTGGCCATTATTAAATAATTGAATTGCATGGCATTGGATGTAATTATGACCACGATATAGTATGCTATGTGTTACATAGAAATGGAAAGAAAGTTGTTATTCTTGGGTCATTTTGACCAGATCTTAATTAACTACTTATCAAATAATCCGTTTTTATTCTCAGATCTGTTAATAAGAAAAAGTTTGGATCTAGAAATCTTCAGAAATTCTCAAGAACTTTTTGGGGTTTTCTACAATACATTTGCGTTTACTAAAGCCCTAAAACACATTGTCTTCCTTAGCCTATAAATTTTTCTTGGTAAATAACATAAACTTTTCAGTGTATTATGTTACAATCCTATTGAAATGTTTTGACAAAAACTTGAGCGATAAACGATTTATCATCTGTCTAGTCTAGATCCTACTGGATACTACCTATACTCTGTATATCCTACTATTCTCCCTCTCTAGTAAATATTTTCCCTACTTTCTCACTAAATGCAAGCAAAAGTACACCTTAATTCAACACACAGACAGCTTAATTCATTAAAAATGTATTAGTTCTATTACTCCTCAAAGAACTAACCTATCAAAGAAAATACGTGCCCACATAATTATCTATAAAAGAAGTTTAAATAAAAATCCTTCCTCTTCAAAGGAAAATAAATAAATCGACGACAGTTTTCATCAAACTTTAAAATACGCTGAGTTTTTTCATTCCACTGAAGTAATCAGATTCTAAGATTTCTTCACGAAGTTCCTAGATGCAAATTGATTTCATCGAATGAAAAATTCTCGTTTGCTTTGCATTTTATTTTATTTTTTATTAAATAAGTAGGAAGAAAAAGATCGTTATGAAATGCAAAGAGTACGTGGGTAGTCATAAGAAATTCCCTTTCATATTTATGTTTAATCATTGAACGGTTATAATGAAAAATCTTTACTTCATTTTCATGAAAATGTAGGAAGGTTCCACGCTGGTGCTTTTAAAGATGAATAGGGAATCCCACGTTGGTTCTTATAATGAAGACCTTTTTTCAATTTATAATACCTTCTCAAGTCGTTATTCACTTTATATAATTAACCGTTCATTTATAAGCTACCTGTCAACTGGGATGAAGATATTTGACAGTTTGCTTTAATTATGCCGTAGTCATGGGACTATAATAAGCAACTTAAAGTGACCCTGAAACAAAGGATACCTAACTGAAAGAACAGGGTGAAATTTTTATTTGTAAGATTTTGACAGTCCTTTTTTTATCCTGGTAAAATCGGGTCCACCCTTTATAGCAGAACTTTTTACGTCATAATTTTATTTTGCATAGCAACGGATAGCATAAACCTCTTTTCGCAGAAAATCGTTTGGCATACACTCATTTACCATAACACCGAAACCCATAATTTTGTAAGTCAGAATCATCTTTAGGCAGAAATTTCATTTCCATAATAATCATTAAGTATAACCATCATATCGTAGAAAGTTCACAACCATAATCATCTTTTGCCATATATTTTATATCCATAATAATCAAAAGTATAACCATCATATCGCAGAAAATTCACAGCAGGCATGGCTTCTGTCACGGCTCCGGCGCTGCGGGGCTCCGGCGGTCCCACGCGAGCTAATCGTCGCAGATGATTTTACGCCCACCACCGCAGCTTCGGCTTACTGGCCGGCAAGCCGACCAGCCTCAGCCGCGGCGGTGTGCGTTAAAACCACCTGCTCCTCAGCTCGCGGGCCGCCTCGCCCCTCCACGCCTACGCAATTATAAATTACACTCTAGAGACCAGACAGTCCTACGTGAAGTCGGTTTTGCAGAGATTCATTTCTGTCACTAACTTTTGTAGCACACCATATTGATTTTATAAAACAATTTTTTTATTTTTTATTATGACTATTAAATTATTTCTATTCTGAAATTCTGTGATCTTCGAAGTATACTAAGTCAAATTATTCCAAATAATCGGCGCTCTAAATAAACGTTATGCTTAATGAAAATATGCAAAATTATAACTCTGACAAAGGTAATTATGCCCAATGCAATTCTGCCATCTTAAAAGTATCCCAATTTAAATTCGGACATAAAAACATTTATACTAAACATTTTTTATACCATAACAATGTTCGTTTAAAAAAGTTTCTGCCAAGTGAGTTCTGCCAAATAAGTTGCGGAGCAACAAGTTTCTGCCAGATAGAGGGCACCCGGTAAAATCAAATGAGTCCTCCCACACGGTGGAACGCCTTCCCGTTGTGTAATGACAGACTTGTACTATACCCTTAGCACGAGTTTCCGTATTTGAGACGCAAACTGGAACTTTGACAGTTTCTGTGACCAGGAGAGTCCCGTCCAGTCCTTCACGCTTCACACAGGGCAAGAGAACGCATCTGATAGACCAATTACCCCGTAAGTACCTAGTCTATTTTCTTTTATTGTACACTAAACTTATTTGGCTGGATAATAACCAGCTACAGCAAAAAAGTTAAAAGAGCAATTTAATCACACTAAAACAACTTCCGAACTTCCGACTTACGAAGTCCTGAACTGCCAAACTAGAACAGCAATCAATAAGCATTGGATACAAATACTAACAGCTTCGTGTGATCGATCACTATAAAGAGTAAGGGTGCTCCCACATCTATCGACGCGGAATCGGCTTTTTCCGTCACCCTTTCTCTTTCTGTCGCTTAGAACATTTGCCAGATCCAGACAATTAGCACGCGGCCGCCTATTCCGCCGCGTGCTATCGCATTATGCTTTCTGTCTCGGTCTAGCAAATGGCAGTTCTGACGGAAAAAGCCGATTCCGCGTCGATAGATGTGGGAGCACCCTAATAGCGGTTGTGCACAGCAGGCATTTATGGCGCACATCAAAACGACAGAATTTGATTGAAGAGAATTTTCTACACGGATATATTTTGGGGGAGACGGTTTTATTTTCAACGGAGGCTTGCGTGTAAGGTAAATTGCTTTTGAGGTAGGAGAATTTTAAATAAATTGGGGCGAAAATTTGATGATTGATGTAGAAAATGGGGTGAAATAAAAGTATTTTCTAAAGAATGCTCGTAATATAAGAAGGCTCTAGATACTGAATTGTAATACGCCTCATCGGCTACATTTTTTATGGAAAAGAAAATCTCTTGAAACTGTTATTTCCAGTCATGTTTAATTACGGCTACTTTTTTTTTTTTTTAGCGTGGTAAAATCATCAAATGAGTCCTCCAACCCCGGGCAGGGCGGGAGGGACTGTCAGAAAGTTCTACTGACTGAAAATCCTACGGTGTCAGCTTCATAGCCTAACACGTTCTTCTTTAAATACGTTGACAGCCGGTGGTATACGGTAAGGGAATAATCCCCACGTCCCCCCGGCAGGACTCATTTGGCTTTGCCTCTGAAACTGGGGGAACCCCTTCATTATTCTGACGCTCTATGGATAATTGCAATGGCGCGCGTGGGACACAACGCGTAACCGTCGACCCGCGGCATGGTCAGCCTTGGTCGGGCAGCGAGTTGCCTATCCTATTACTCGCTGCCTGACGCATTCCCGCACGCCTACGGTGGCATTCGGAAAGATCATCAAGCGACTGGTCCGTTCGCCGGGTTTGCGTTTTTAATGTGGCGCCTACCACTGGCGGCTTGGGTCTTCTTTGCACGGCGTTCGGCCAGTCGGACGTCAAATTTGTCCTCTCTCGCATCGCGGCCCCGCAATTTTGATACTAAGAACATTGCTCCTTAACGAGTTTTAATTGACTGCCTCAGCAGAAGGAGCTGACCACTTCCCATTCCATCTTTTCGCCCCGCAGCATGGCCGTCAACCAATGCCGGGCGCGAAAGGTTTTATCTCCGCCTATCGCAGCCGTGAGGACACGTCGGTGCTCCTTGCCCAAGCTGGGCACAAGTCTTGCACCGTATGCAATCCTAATTAAACCGTATCCTCCGGGCGATGCTTCGCAGAGGACCCCGGGACACCCAGCCGCAGTGGTCTCCTCCTTTCGCGGTGAATTTAATCAGTACACAGTGTGACAGTATCTCCCGCCCGAAACTTCCGATGTCCGGTCAGGACCTGCGTCAAGCGGTAAGAGGGGTCAAAGAGGGGTCTTACCGCCGCAATTGCGGCGTGCCCGAATTACGGCTACTTAAAGTCTTTTTTTTTTTAGGGGCATGTAACAAGGCTTATACGATAAAACAATGAGTAACAATACCAAAAGCGTCGCCCTATAGCGTACATCATCAACATACCTAACTAAAAATCTCGTGTAGAGTGTTTGTGGTTGCACAGCCCCGAAATGGCTTGATCTTTCTTAATATTTGGTAGATAGGATTAATATCCTATGATTAATATCCTATCTACCAAATTAGTAAAGTAAAAAGTAAAGGTGACGAACATCAGTTCAGTTTTACTTTTTCACCTTAACACGTTCTTCTTTAAATAGTTCATGTTTGACAGCAAACGAAATGCGTATAAAGTATACAAAAAGGGCAATTGACGAATCACTGTGTATTTTAATCAGTACAAGTCTGACAGTCCCTCCCGTCCCGCCCTGGGTAGGAGGACTCATTTGATGACTTTGCAACGCTAAAAAAACTGGGTCAGTTAATATTATTATATCATTTTAATTAATTTGAACCCAAAAATACTTCACCTTCACCTTTTTTCTTCCACAGCTACCTATGGATAATTCACGCAATGCCTTTTCCGCCCACTAGCCCATTACCACTTTCCTAACCTTTCCTCAAACAATTTGTAACCAGAAAACGAACCACCCTGCGTTTTGTTATTCTTTAATTTAACTCAGCCGTGATAAGGTAAAATATTGGGTCATTTTCTTTATCTACTTTATGAAAAATAGAGAACGTGAAAGTGAGAAAAAACAAACTAAATTTTAAATGTCAATAAGGGCGAAAATCCTTGACTGTTTTTATAATTCCAGCAATTTAAAAAACGTTCAAGCGAACCCTGACATTTTGCCACCGGATTTTTGAAGGAGCAATGTCGTCGTGGAAAGCAACGTCGATATCGGAATACTTGGACTCCTAATAACAGAAATTTGCGACCGTTTAATTTTGATATTTCTGCCAACACACCTTAGGAAAGTAAAGAAGTCTTATAAAATTCGTCTCATTTCGAACCTCCTCCTTTTTTCCGTCGGTTAAAAAAATATTTTAACATAATAAAGTAGACAACCTAAGATGCGTAACTGCGCTTGAGTTAGCGAGAGAAGGTGCGAGCAACGCATTCGTCGTACCTCACGTCCGATCCTCGCGTTACGTATTACTCTTCAAGTGAGTTGGCAGAATATTTTTTTTGTTGAAAAAAAGCGCTTAGGTACAATCGAATTTGCTTTATTGATCTGTTGACATCAAGATATGTAATATTACATACCTCGATGCGATCCTATGAAAAAAAACCATTGGATTAAGAGATGAAATCCGAGAATTTTGATGATGGTTTATAGCAAAGACTGGTGGCGAAACGGAGTTCGCCGGGTTTGCTAGTTATTAATAAAAGGGCAAAGTGTTTGACCCAAGAAATGTTTGATTCCGTAGTTGCCATTCTTCTTTGGATACACAAATTAGAATGACTTAAGGTAGAAAATATTATTTTCAAGCAACAACATCTACTACACTCACAGTTGACGGTATGGCGCAGTGACTAAGCACTAATCGACTACTGCGTAGCATTGCGGGTTCGATCCCCGCACGCAACATATATTTGTAAGACCTAGTTTTTCCGGTCTGGGCGTTTGTGTATATGAGTTTCTATGTTTATAAACGCACCCAACGACACAGAATAAATTCCGAGTGAGAAAAAAAAAGGTAGTCTTCTACTCTAAATGGAACCTTAAATGGAGGGTAGTAAAGATATTAATAAGTACTCGTATATCGATACAATATATCGTCACTGGAAAGGCGAAAACGCTGAAGCGCCAAAATACCTAAAATGCGTTTCTTACATGGTTGGATTCATGATTTTTTTCTTTATGCATTGGTTTAGGTCTCGTAGCGATCTGAGCACTAATAATGAAGTTAATGGCGCTTTAGCAGTGGCATTTTTTGCTTCTGTCGATGTGTATATTTTACTTGGCTAGACAACATTTCTTGATTTTAATTGTTATTTTCGGTTTGATTTATTTCCTTACTGCCATGTGCCTGTCGAGCCATGATTAGCAACGAACGGTACCCTAAATAGCCAAAATTGTATTTTTCTTTCTTAATTTGCCCCGCGATATCTTGATTGCTTCCTCACTGATTACGGGCGAAAGAAAATATCGTTTACTTAGAGAAAAGGTTAATATTATAACAGTTACTGAGGGCAAACGGCCAGTGTTGGACCAACGATCAAGATTTTATGTTGGATAAACGGTTAAATTATGAGGTCATAATAAAAAATCAAACTCTTCATAAAACCAACAATGTTCAATTGGGTAACAAAATGGCTACTAGTGAGGTTAAAAATACTACTCACCATGGTGATGTACTCGTAACATTCGCTATTACATACTATTGCAAATTAACATAGTTTCCACTTTAAATGTAAATAGGTAACAAGAAATGGTGACGTGACGGTTGGATTAAATTCCTTATTATACACCTTTTAAATGCATATATTTTATAAAATAATCCGGCTCGAAGGACCAACTATTTCTTTTTAGTAAGGGAACAATGTATACGACGGGGACACGGGGTATGATGGGAAATCACACACTTAAGGCAAACTTTACACATTACCAACGTAGCGCAAGCGCCAACAGGACACCATTTGTTAAGAGTATAGAATAGCTGCTGCCATTTCAAAAAATAGGTATTTAGAAAAACTCGTACTGTTCCCTCTCACGCGTTGAAAAAATCCCGATCGTGCGATAGAGAGCGTTGCAACTCGCGACTGAATGTAAGCATTTTTTATATGAAATTTGTCTCTCGGGAGAAAACGTTTTTCACGTACTAAATCACGACCAATCTCTTAGATTCTGGTGTCAATCGTTCAGCATATTATATTCTAGGTTTGTAGGTTTTGTTTTTTTTCTTAAACTTCTTTGTTTTTTAAATACAAAGGTTTTACTTCAATGAAGATTTTGTCATAAAAATAGTAACTTTTAGGCGCCTGTAACTTTCAAACTATTATAAATTTTGAAAAAAAGTAAACCTATAAACCTAGTTTTTTACTGTGTCAGATGCATTGTAAAAAAATCATTGAGATAGGATAACATTTAGGGGGAGGAAAACGTTTTCTCTTTTTGTATGGACGAAAGCTCGGTAGACGATAGTCTTAATGGCCGCTTGCAAATGACCTCCTGATGGCGCTTGCGCTACGTTAGTGTTGTATTAAGTATGCCTAAAGAGTGTATGTCCATATTATACCACGCGTCCCCGTCTTATAAACTATTCCCCTACCGCTTTTTGTTCAAGATTAAACTAGACGAGAAGATCGGTGAATTTCTACATCGCCAGCAAAAACATCATTCATAACCAATAAATCCTTGTTCAAAATTACCTGAGCAGCTGTGACAGTAATAGGTAGCACATGTGGTGGTTCTTCCATTCCACTTCTGGAACTCCTACTGCCTCGATCCGAACTCTCTTCTTCGGAGTCCGAAGCATGGAACGATAGAGACCCAGGACTGGGGTCACTGAGTCTCAACTTGAGGCAGTCGCGACGCATCTTCAACTTTTCCAGTATCTTTTTAATTTAGCACTTCTTTTGTGACATGTCTTTGGATTTATCTTTGGGAATGTTTCGTTTTAATTGATTTTTGTTTTATTTGGTTTTAAATAGTTTTGTTGTCATTTTTGACGCTGCGAAAAGCAATTTTTTTTCAGATGTTGTTCAAACTCAGCGTGTGGTACAGAACGACTAGGCGGTCGCTAAAACAGATGGAATTTTTAGTTAGTTTTATGTAAGAAAAGTTTATTATACGTTTCAGTTACCTATTTAAATCATGTTATCATCAAACATTTCAGGAATGGGAGCAGTAAAAGCAAATAGACAGAACACGTTTTCTGTCTCATTCAATAATGGCTTTGAAACACCCATTATTCCACCATTCATAAATCACAGAGAACCCATTGATATTTGCTGATGTGTTCTCAACTTTACGCCCACGTAATGCGACACCTCGCCTCGTAAGGACTCTGTTGCGTCCTTCCATTGTCGCACTTGTATAACCGGCTTTATTGCGACTCTTGCTTGTTAGCACATGTTTCCTTTCTACAATTTTTCTTTTAAGAAACAAAATAACAAGTTGTACTTTAGAATATTCTTGTTTTTTAACACCAGAAATATGAAGAGGAATTGTTTAACTTTGATTTCTTCAATATCGTTGTTTTTATGTTTTAAAGCATTTGGTATTTCTATTCAGAAACATATTACCTATAGTTTTGTCATGTTTACTTTGTAAAGTATTCCTGATATTTGGAGTATTTAGAGCGTATAGAAACGGTTTAGTCTCGAATCGTAAACACCGATTCGCTAAGTACTAAGCTGATTTCAACAATTGTAATTTGAATTCCTGGATGCCTTACTAAACGTAGCTTTTAGCTGGTGGACTAAAACAATTTTTTTAATCTTAAAATTTTTATTATGTCAACAGTTAGGTTATTTTTTTCTTGTTTACTATATTAAAAACACTTAAAACCTTACTTAAATATTTTCCTGTAAACTTAATAAAATTATAATTTTGCTCCATAAGTAAATTAAAGTAATTACACTTATTTAGTTTCACAATAAATTCTAATTGAACTGTTGCCTAGCGTTTTTCTAACTTTGTTAGGATAGGCTTCCAGTTTAATCGGATTCAGCTGAATATCAGTATTTTACATGGAGCGGCTACCTATTAGACCTCAACCCACAACCCAGTAAATGGATAATACGCTACTTTTTGGTCGGGATTGGTGATCAAACTTTGGAGCTTCTGACTCTAAAGACTGTTAAAGATCTACAATGGCTTTATGTGCTGTCCAAGATACGGAAGAAACGTATCTTGCTTTTGATAATTATGAACTTCTCCTGTGTGACCCATACACATAGCTTAGGTAACCTCGAAGATCGATCTGTGAGAATGTTAATATGTATTTTAAATAATCTAGATTTAAAAAGGTCAAGGCAAGTGTTATCTTGATTCAATACTATGACATTAAGCTCAAATTGAAATACTGCATGCATTGACGGTCAATAAAGTTTACAACCGCAAATTCTTCAGTCCACATCTAGTTCATTTCAATGAAATACACCAAGATCAATTAGAACTCGTAAACACAGAAATTGAAATGTAAACTAGTCCCGATTGATTCTCAAATGTGTCTGCATACCCCTTTTGTATACAATGAATGAAATAAACCGGGATTGGAAATGTCTAGAAATAATCGAGTGTTTTGGTTCATGCACCCTCAGGTGCATCTGAATGCTGTATGATTCATGAAACTAAACTGGGTCTGAATAGTGGAATACCCAGTCAAACACAAGAAAGAAGGTGTCCCAGCAGTGGTAAGAATTTAAACCATAGAACGTGACTATAAACATTTAGGCAGACCACAAGCCGGATGGAATGATAACTTGGTCAAAATAGCAAGCAATGAGTATTGGAGTCTCAACGAAGACAGGTAGGTAATGTGACGTCGAACAAAATAGCTACACAACTTCAGTTGGATAGGGAAAGGAAAGGGAAAGAAACCAGTCAAATCATAGCAGCACATGAGTTGGTGACATCCTTTAAACAAAACCAACTTGACGTGCATTTGACGTGCACAATGCTTTAAGATTAATTGGCCGCTTTTGAATACTAATTAGCTATTCAACAAGACACAATGTAGGCAGGCCTCCCACGAGCTAGACCAACGTAGTGAGAGTTGCGTACAAACGATGGATGTAAGTGACGTGGTGGTCAAGGGAGAGCCTTGTTCAGCAGTGGACGTCTACCGGCTGATGAAAATGATGATGAGTTAACAAGAGTTATCTTCGGGAAAACAATAGTTGGACTTTATAAAAGGTAATATAAATAAGGTGATTGACATAGGCGGTAAAAGGAATATGGTAGAAGGTCGCAGGTCTATCCAAAAAGATTACCGCGATCCCCGAAAATTTCAATAGCAACAGGAGGAACATTGTGGTTGTTAGTAGGAGTATGAAAATCCCTTCCACTCGACCCAAGACTAGGGCCGACAAATTTAATTGAACATCAAAATCAAAAAATAAAAGCATGGAAGAAGAAACAATGCTTTGCCTATGACGAAATCGTTTCCTCAAAAGTAATAATTATGACAAAGCATGGAATTAAGGAAGGTTTCGGCCTTGGAATTAGCTTACTTGTATTTTGGCTTTGGTCAGTTAGAATTCTAAAATCTTCGCTGATTGATAGCTTTCATCAGTTATTTTCAGAAACAGGTGTAAGAAATCATAAAGATTTGGTATCTCTAGGACGTTTCCATAATCTGTGTTTATTTTAGAGTAATGGAGTCTACTTTTGAAACACCGATGATATATTTAAATAAAAGAGGATTTATTTCGAGAAAGCATTCAACTTATTAGAAAGAATTTCCTGCATTTCTTACTTGCAATTTGTTAGACTAGTTGCGCTATCAGCCAAGCTCCTATTTTTTCTTGTCATTTGCAAAATGAACCACTTTTTACGCTCGTACAAGTTAATCAAAGTTGGAAGTGCAATTTCCTAGCACTTTCCGCTGTAATGAACATAAAATTAGTTTAGAAGTGGATGCTTCATCATTAGACATAAAATATGTTGTAGAGGAAAACATATTATGGAAAATTGCAAAGCATTTACGGTAACAGCTTCAATAATTTCTGTTTGAAAACATCTTAGGAAAGAGAATAAGGGTAAAATTTTACCAATCATAATAAATCCTTGCTTCATTATTGTTTAAATTTTGTTGTGCCTACTTGTAAACAACATAGTTAAAACAACCCCAATTCAAATTGTTAGCTAATCATTTCCCTACTAAAACCAGATGATTGCATCACAAATCAAAATCCTTGTAATACAATGCTGAAGAATATAATATATCTTATCATTGGTAAGAAGCTACCATAAACAAAAATCACATGCCTTCTAAATCCGCAGAAAGACAATTAGGTAATTGGATGAAGCGATCACAAAGGTAGTCAATACCGTTTGTCAGTTTCAAGCACCACAATCTACTCGCCATCTATTGATTCTGAACGGGAAAATCCGTTGGAAGCCGGAACTCTATTATGAAACGTTGGATTAAAAAGTCCGTCGAGAAAAACAGTTATTAACGAATTATATAAGAGAAAAAGTGAAGCCACATTCCTTTTTTTTCAGTTTTCTATTTCATTAACTTTTACTATGAAATCTTCAGCAGTTTTATAATCCTGTTCTTTATCAATAACTAGGCTATGCATTCGGCTTAGTTGGTTGTAAGGTTCACTGCTAAAAAAAACTCCTTTGTCAAATCGATGAAAAGACAAATATTTTTAAAACGACATGAATTCATGATATAATAATTGCGCCCTATTGAGGACATTTGGGATATAGAAATAATGAAATAAGTAAATGAAAGAGACAAACAGCAAAATGAAAAACAAAAGGAAGTGAACCTGGGTAGGTACCATCCGGTATTACTGAATGGAAAGTAAGAAATGATGAATTAGAGCTGATCGGATACAAAACAATCTGTGAGGATTAGATCTGATATGCTGACGATATTGTTCAAGTGGACGGTGGAGGAAAAAACTTGACAGCAATGACACAAATCGCCGAAAGTGGATAGATTTGGAAGATACATAAACTCAACATCAAGTTTTTTTTGAGTCCCTTCACATCATTGAGTAGTTGAAGACGATAAAGAAGAAGAGGACAATAGGACTGCCCGACAAAATTATATTATATTGAATTTTAATTGGGGAAATGTGAGTGTAAGCTATAAAAACATTCGTGTGCTTAAACCTTTAGGAACTGCAGTTTAATTTCCCCGTTGCTATGCTTGAAAATTACTCCTAATGTTCATTGCCAACTACCAAACTAAATTGTATAAACTTTCCCATCTGCTGTCTAAATCCATTTGGCAGTGTTTTGCATCTGTTACTTAAAACTGGCAGTAGTATTGTATGCTGTTATCGTTGAATTGCATTCTAGAACCGACAACTGACTTGGAAGTGCACTGAAAACTGCTTGAATGATTGTCATAAAAATAAATATTTATGATCTTTTAGAGTTGGGAGTCGTAAGCATACATTATTAGTCTGATTATGCAGGATGAAGCCGCGTGGCAAAATGAGACTTCTCATTAGCCAGAGAAGTTCTATTCAAACTTCTATCTCCATAACTAGTAAAATCTTTAATCTCCGAAGTTTAATCTTATACTTCACATAAATGGCTAGTTCTATTTCTAACTAAACCCTTCATAGAAACAAAACGTTTTTTTATTAATGTGCTCATCTTAATTTAAAAAAGCTCAATTCGTTTAGGCGGTGAGTTATCTGTCAGTGAATAGAGAAAGAATTTACGATTTTTAATAGGTAGATGTTTGCAGCCAACAGAACAGAGATGCCAAAGTATGAATCATAAGTTTGTTCCAATACAAAATGAGAAACACACAGTAACTGTCACCTTAATTGTCAATAAAACACCCATTACGTTAAAATAAATCACGAACACAACCCATCATGATATACATAATTAAAATTACGGAATGCAAAATGTAAATACAAATGTCATAATTGAGGAAGCTGAAACTATAAAATCTACCAGAAAAGATACTCGGCGTGGCGTAACAATGACGGTACAAGGACTTTCTAAATATAATAGTATATCGTAAAATAATACGGTGTAGCTATTATTGAGTTGAAACACACTCATCAAGTGGTCTTGGTGAATTACTAAGCAATATATCATGGACAAGATTAGATTGGAACCACGTGGATGGGGACGCCAATGCGAAAGTAATGGTTGCATTAGAGTTTACCTTGAGGTACATAACATTGGTGATAAATTGAGAATAAGCGAAATGTAGGATTGGAATATAACGCAATAAGGGAACCAGTCAAGCATAAATAACATCACCAATGTAATGTCTGAAGGGTTATACTGTGCCGACGCAGACATTATAATGTCAAGTTTCGCAGGTATGTCTAAATCCCATTTATCGAGGGGCGAGCTTATTACCGTCATGCAGACTATATTTTGATTGATTTAGGAAGATTTAAGATTACATAAAATAGAAAAATACTCGTAGAACTTGAGAGAAGGAATTTTGCGACAATTTTAAATTCAATGCCACATTCGTAGGTTATACCCTACTTGTCGTACGCCTATTCTTCCAATTTCCTTTCGCGATTGTCTGTTTCGATATTCATATTATAAAATATCTGAAACTTACTTTTGAATAAGTATAAGAACATTTGTAGTCTTTAATGATCAGGCGACGTTTGGGGGAAGCATATCTCCAGAAATCTATAAGTGCTTAGGTGTTGATGACTATTAGGATTTTTATTAAAAGTCCTACAATGAAATCTTGAAGTAATTAAGGCTAATGACCCAATAACCTATCAAAATATACCCATAGACTATTCCGTCGTATAAACGCGATCAACGGATTATCGGGATAAACCCTTCGAGCACATACCCGGGGCTTCCTATCAACATGGGCTCAAAACATTTTCCTAAAGGACTACTCAATATTTTAAATGAACCTTCAATAGAAAAGGTGTTGAATAATTTATATGGATTCTTGTCTTTGGTATTAGGCTGAAAACATCCAAATTATCTAAGGACGAAGAACTCTTGGAATGAGAACGATTTCGGTGAAAATATTATAATTGGGGAAACTATTAGCTGGAAGATGTGAAAATGGTTGATAAAACTTTAGAGGAGACTTCATGGCATTGGCATTATGATTATTGACAAAAATGTTTTTTGGTGTATCTATCATAGCAATTGCCGTACTTAAAACAATATTAACACTTTTACTGAACCAAACGTGACCAAACATGTAAATGTAAACTTAGTTTAAAACATTTATAAGCTTTTGACTGCTAAATTATTCACAGGGTTGGCTACGTAATCCTAGGGGACATCAGTTGAAAATCAAAAGGGAACAGATGTCAAAGTTAAAGACATCGCTCCAGGAAAAGATAAGATGGAAAATTTAAGATTGAATTATGAAGGATCGCGTTTGGTCACTGTTTATTGTTTTATTAGTGTCAAGCACAGAAACTTATTGAACAGAAGAAAATTAACATGCTGCATCAAAGCCATAACAATATAAATTCAGTGGTATAAGAAAATTACTGAAGCTGGCCCAGAAAAAGGTGGCGTGACAACCTAGACGCATATTACGAAGGCTGGTACGAAGCGGACCGTTAAGAATTCATGTAATAAATTTGGAGAGGCCTTTGCCCAGCAGTGGGACAGTACATGCTAACAAGAAACAAAAACAAGAGCACTATAATGGTGATGAAAAGGTAAAGTAGCAAAGCCACGTAGATCCTTTAGATATTTTGTATTTTAACCAGGAGTTACATAAGTTTGGTTGAAGATTTGGCTGATGAATGGTGACTGGCTATAAAAGCCATTATTTTCTTCTTCTGACGACTTCTATATTTGTCGTTTATTGTCTCTATAGTCAGTCACGCTCTTTCTAACCATGAAATCTGTCACAAATACCATTCATAATTTCTTAAGTCTATTTTTACTCTTACATTGCCATCCTTATCATCATCATCATCATTGGCAGTCCTGTACCACCCACTGATGAGTATAGGTCTCCCTCTTTTTGTGGCTTCCCTTAGCTCATACGCAAAATCGTGTATAGTAAACGTATTGTTTTGATTTTCTTGTTGTGATTTTGTAGTATTTGTTTTGTTTGATTCGATTGTTTCAAAGATGCGTAGAAGAGATTTAGATCACCGAATGAAATCAACAGTTTCAAATATTAGTAAGTATTTTTCTGCGAAAATATTATTTACATATTCTCGGTTTGAAACGAGAAGTATTGTTTATGCAATGACTAACACTAATGATAACAATCGTATTAGAAACGAGCATGTAACTAAAATTAAATTAAGAAAAATTTGTTGAACTGTAATATAATTGGGGAAAGTCCAATTTGCAATGTGGTAACAGTGGTCGTCGATCTATCATCAGAGTACAGCCAAAAGAGTAACATGGACAAGTCTTATTTTTGCGGTGCAAAAATGATCGAGTGAGCTATCACTCTAGTTGGAGCTGAAGGGCAGGCTTTTACTGACTACAAAATCCACCATAGCCTTTTCCTTCGGTTGCCTTTTGCGTTCCAGGATATATGTATAGCAGTGACTAACTGGGACAGGCTCTGATTGATAAAGATTTTTAAAGACACCATCATCTGATTTGCCTTATACCAATACAATTTTAGTGTCGGCGTCCGTACTAGCTAGACTCAACTAAATAATAAGATTTATCAAAGGCATTTTGATATTATTTCAGTCTTAAACCAAAGCGAATACTTTAAAATCTTTGTATTACAATTTAAACGTGAAATCTCAGGAAATTCTTTGGTCAGATTCTTGAATTGTAACAACAAAGGAAAAATGTTACTTTGAGATTGCAGAATTAGCATTTTCCCCTGAAATTCCTGGTAAAGGAAAGTTTGAATAGCATTCATTTTTCCCTATTTACAACAATAATATATATTAACTATCTCTCTGTTTGTTTTCTGATAGCAATCTTTGACAGTCGTTACTGTTAGTCGAAAGCTTGAAACTGTTATTGCCGAAGAGTATCGTATTATCCAGTTACTGCCTTGTGGTGGTCAGATAAGCAGTCGCTCCTCGTACAAAAATAGTTTTCAGTTGAATCCGGTTAAACTGGAAGCTGGCCACAATGGGAAAAGTCTAGGCAGACTCACCGTTTGCCTAGACTTTAGGTAGGCAAAATCTAGTTGTTAATATTTTCCGAATTAGCAGTGACCTTTAACATTATAATATTACATGAGGGTAGTATTTAATTAATAACGTCCTTTATACATGTTTTCTTTCTCTGTAACTTGATGGAAAGCAAATAAATTTTCGTATTAAAACGAGCACAATATGGCAGAGTTGGGACAAAGTGCCGACGGCTATGCTTTGAAGGACATGTTGTTTTATTTGGGCTTGTAAAGGTTTATGATTTTATATACTCCCAGTTTTATTGGGAAAAGGGTAAAGGTACGGGTTCGTGGACGACTGCAAACAGCAGCGGCAGACGACACTACCTTGCGATAGGTCGCTGCGACACATCGCGGAGTCAGTTCGATGCAATCATGATTCCAAATTAGACCTGTAGATTGTCGTTTCAGTATCGGTGGCACTACTGTTCTGCAGTTGGACGACACTTCGTCTGCGGTCATGCGACGTGTGACTGCAGAAGATAATTCATGGAAAGTAGTAGTTTTAACAGCGACACATATGCTACTGCAGTTTGTAGTCGACTTTGAACTTGTACCTTCATGCTCGGTCTGTTTGGGAGTTCATGTGGGTGGTTGTTTTCTGGCTGAAAAGGGCACCTTTGTTTAGTAAAAAAGTATCACGTACTCCAGGTATAAGGGATTGATAAGGATACAAAGGGACAAATCTGGAATTATAAAAGATACAGTGGAAATTCTAGATTTGTTACAGTTATAGAATTTGGAAGAAGTGGTTAATGGATTCAAGAGAGGCATTTGACCAGATGTAACATCACCATTATCAATTAATCTTGCAAAGAAAATGTTAAAATCCGGGTCAATAAAATGTATATTTAGAATTCACGGCCTAACTAAAACAAAAATATGTTATTGAAATTCCGAATCCTATAAAATTTTCAGTAGCGTAAAAACGATAACATGATTTATAATATTACTATCGGTTAGATTTTTACATATTTTTCCTTCTATTCGTACATTGTAAGCAAACAAAATATAAAAATAATAGAACCATCTCATACATACGCAATTTCAATAATGTTTACATCGAGTGCGTCGTGAATACGTATTCCGAATTGTATATTAGGTGTATTTATCCATCATGACAACCAATTATGGGGAAAATTCCTCGGAAAACATAAAGAAACACCATTACGCACTTGTCCGATGTAGCGAAATAATGGTCTATTTGGTGAAAATACACGCAATATTTAGTACGCGACCGCCATGCCGATCTGGACCGTAAAACGCTTATAAACACTATTTTTGTATCCTTATTTTGTAAACGTTATCGATTACTAACGTAACACACATAATAATCACCAGTCGTGGGGATCACTAAGATTTTTATTTATATATCAATAGTGAAAACACCGCGTTATTTTATTTTTAATTATATTTTTTAAATGGCGAGAGAAAAAAGCGCGGGTTGTGTTTGGAAGCGCGTAACGACGCGCCCACCGTCGACAGTGGCGCCGCGCGCGGCACTGACTCGAAATCAAATGGCTTCGGGCAACAGGAACGTTCCATTTCACCAACAAAATTACGTTTTCATTGTCGTTCAACCTTGCTGTCTTTGTCATAGAGTTGAGTTTACTTTGTTTTGTTGATTATATGTAATATTATGTGTATCTATATAAGCATCAGGATGTCCCTTTTGTTCAAAGCGTTCTTGTTCCGCTCATTTGAGTAGATTCCGTTTCATTTGGGCAGTATATAATCGTTACATTAATTTCTGTCTGGTATTGTCCCGTCTCGTTTGTATTGTTATGTAATTCAGATTTCTTCATTCGCTGAACAGTGTAATAGCCTACACTGTAAACATTTTTGTGTTAATAAATAAATAGAACTGAAAATCTGTTTATATTTTGGAGATTCGTTATGAATTGCTGAATTTTTTCCCGTGAATAGGTGAATGGTTTAATAATATTGAAACATAGGCAAAATATGGATACCTATAACTATAGATACTTAAATACACCTCTGCCTCTACTTTTTCCTGTAACTTTGGGGAAATATACACATATTCATGTTATACATAATTATTATAGCAACGAACAGAATTTCAAATGTTGAAAGAATTTTAAAGAGCTTTTTAAACACGTTGGCTGAAAGATAAATGCTTTGAAGAGAAAACCGCTGAAAAACGACAAAAGAAAACATCGTAAAGAATTCTGTATCAATGGAATTTCTTTCATTGAATGAGGATATACTGGTTTTCAGTGCAATGGGACTTTAAAAGGGTAGTATGTAGGTATGCCTGAAAAGATAATTTATTTTGAAAAGATTGATTTTATTTGCCTGTGATCATTTTCATAGGACTTGTTCCCTTTATTTGGGGTAGAAAAAATCTCGATCAGAAGGGACTATAAGACTCGTTATGACCAAAAAGCATCCAGTTTAGTTGTCTTTTGTTATAGGGCCGCGGTATCCTGCGTGCAGGCTCCCAAAATACAAAATTTTCAACAATAGATTATGGAACATGCCTTTTGAATTTGATTAAGTTTATTTACATCTTAAGCCGTTGGTCCCGGCTATCATTTGTAGATCTCTGACAACCGTTACGGTGTAAGAAGCTCATAAGTCTGACAATCAGTCTTACCATGGAGTATCATATTGCCCAGTTACTGAGTTGTGGAGGTCCGATAGGCAGTCGCTTCAAGTAAAATACTGATATTCAGCTGCATCTGGTTCGACTGGAAGCCGAACCCAATATAGTTGGGAAAAGGTAGGCAGATAAAGTTTATTTAGGTAGGTACGGTCAGCCAAGAAAGTGGTGTACCAGTTTTGATTTAGTTTCCCGGTCATCGAAAATTACAACAAGGTTCGTTATAAAAAGATATTACTGAAAGAGACAACATTATCATGACGTAAACCTATGTATTTAGTATTCATACGTCATATGTCACATATAAGTACATGACATTTTAACCTTTAGTATAAATGAAAAGGACATTAGTTTCTACAAAGCAATTGAAATGTTTCCAAACAAAAGTAATAAAAACTATTTAAATAGACAACCGAATTCCATTTGAAAAAGTAAAACTGACAATTGACATTTTGTCAAATATAAAAAAAATCGATATATTTTCCGTGTTATTTTTCAATCAACTGCATATAAAATCATCTCAATGCCTGCCAACTTGACCATTGCCGAAAGAGCACAAATAATTGCCCAATTTAATGAGGGAAGCAGTATCAGTGCGATATCCCGGAATTTGAATATATCGAGGCGTTCTGTCCGCTTTTGGATTCGTCTTGAAGGAGAGGAGGGAAGTTTGTTGGATCACAGAAGAAGTGGTCGCCGGCCTGCACTCTCCAATAACGATAGAGAATTCATGAGACGGGAATATGAAATCAATGGTTTTAAGCCCACAAAACATTTTGCGGAGATGTTCGATGTGAGTGCCCAAACAATAAGGAATCATCTACATTACATGGGGTTGCACCACAGGCATTACGCCAAGAAAATATATTTGACGGATGCTCACAGACTTGCTCGTCTGAACTTCGCCAGAGAGCACTTAGATTTGATTGGTCTAATACAGTGTTTTGTGATGAAAAAACGTTTAAATCCAGTCAGCATGGACGTCTTCACCTTTGGCGATATAATTCAACACGGTAAGTTATAAAGATGATCATGTAATTCCAAATAGAGAATCAGGTCGAATTTCCGTAAATATTTGGGGCTGGATGAGTGCGGATGGTGTAGGAGAATTGTGTTCTCTACCTCCTCGAGCGACGGCTGTAAATTATATCGACGTGCTTCAGAATGCAATGCTACCGACAGTCCGTAATGTTTACCCGGAGAACGAAGTGCCACAATTTGATTTTGTTCAAGATAATTGTTCAATTCATAATGCGAGGATCGTAAGAGCCTGGTTTCGTTCACACACTGACGTAAGGGTAATTCAGTGGCCCTCAAGATCGCCGGACCTCAACCCGATAGAAAATCTTTGGGGCCTTATGGTCCAACGATGGTCGCATCAAAATGAAAGAACCAAACAAGCTCTTATTAGTCACTGTAATTATATTTGGGAGGAAATGCGGGGAACCGATATTTGCTCACGGCTTGTTGGTTCAATGAGGTCTCGTCTTTTAGAGGTTATAGAGGCCAACGGCGGTTACACCCGTTTCTAATTTTACAAAAAATTTTCAATATCTTCTAAATATTACTATATATGCTATGTTTTTGTTTGTTATAAGTATTTTTAAAATTGATTGTAGAAATTTAATAAAAGGATAAATCTATTTTTAGCTTGTTTTTTATTGATATTGTAGTTACAAGTTTACAGAAATTGTAGGTTTGTGGATTCGCCTTGTGCCTTTACAATTTTATGTAACTTGTTGACTACAATTCTGAATTTGTAGATACAATTTTGTCATCAAAATCTACAGCCCCCCGCCGTTGATTTTACGACGTCATTGGTTCCATCAAGTTCAAACTAAGAACAGCTGTCACGTTACAAACAGTAATAGTCGTTATCGATAATCAGATAAAGACAGCAATAGAAGTTGTCAGATCGATCTGCAAGCGAAACTAATCTTTATCACCTATGAATCTGCAAGCGATATTCAACCTTAGGGTGGTACACCACTTTCTTGGCCGACTGTACCTATTTTATTGCTCGTGATTCATCATCATCAGCCTATATTGTTCCCACTGCTGGGACACAAGCCTCGTCTCTGTGATTGTGGACTGTTATCCACCACGCGGGCACAGTGCTAGTTATTCTTGCGTAGATAGTTAGATACATTATATTTTATGGAACTAATTAACCATGTGTATAAGTATAATTATGTAATTATACAATTATTAAGTACCACTCAAATAGTAGGTGTGCAAAAGAAAATGTCATACGTTATAAGTGTATATCAATCTGTAATCATCATAAACTAAGCAAGCCTAATGATGACCGGGGTCGCGGGACTAACGAATACCGTGACCTCGGAACATAAAGGGCTATTGAAGGACACCGTGGATTTTACTCAGTACAAGTCTGAAAGTACCTCCTGCCCTGCCCTGAGTGAGGACTCATTTGACGATTTTACCACGATAAAAAAAAGTGAAATAATTATGAATGCTCAAAGTCGTGCCTTCCGTGTATCAGAAAGAGACATTTACCCAACAATGAAAGAGTGAGCTGGTATTATTATTTTTCGTTAACCCTGTAAGTATCGACCGCGATACAAAAGGGCCAACTATAATAATTCCGTTTATTAATAACTCCGACCTAGTTCAGAAACTCACCTGTCAAATCATATTATTAATCTATCGATGTCTTACAACGAATGTTCGTTACTAAATGTTCGATCTATTTACATTATGTTTGATACTAATGCGTTTAGAATTTGTGAGAGGTGTCTTTATAATTATGTCTTTATTAGTGTGTTTGGTTTAGGCAAAAAAGACCTCAGTTTCAAAATGGCAAAAGAAACGCAAAAGGACAAGTTCTCAAAATGCCAAATTCTTTAACCCCCTTATTAATAAACGTGGACTAAAGTTACACCTATGATGATCTTCGGATTAATCATACATTTTTCAAGATTAACCTTAGCGTAACTTTACTTCTCGTTTCATTAATAGTAAATGATAAATTATATTTATTTTGTACTAGCTGTTGCCAGCGGCTTCACCCGCTACAACTCGAAAACTATCGCACGGGAACATAAAATCGGGATAAAAACTATCCTATGTGTTAATCCAGGTTATAAACTATCTGTGTACCAAATTTTAGCCAAATCGGTTTAGTGGTTTTTGCGTGAAAGAGTAACAAACATCCATACATCCATACTTACAAACTTTCGCCTTTCTAATAGTAGTAGGAAGTTGGTTATAAAAAACACTTTTACACGTCACAATCAATATTTTTGAAGCTAGATGGTAAGTAGGAGCCTAATTCCCAAAATGGCAAATTCTCGTAAAGTGTAGTCCTCAAAATGGCAAATGATCAATAATTTGATGATTTTACCTCGTAAAAAAAGGATTTCTGCACCTAAACTGTGTGCTGGTTGTTTCATGGGCGAAAATGCTTCTCAAACTCTTATCGCCCCCAATAATGTGGTTACTATTATAGTACTTATGTAAGGTTATTGATTTTAATGCTCAATATCTAATATTTTATCAAAACAAATGTTACATACATAATTATGTAAATTTTATTTTTTATTTTCTTGGCTTGTAATAATTGTCTATGATTTTGTCTTTTAAACAAAATGTTCGATTTTTGATAATTGTTTCGATGACTTTCTTTTTTTGGCGCGGAATATTATTCCAGGAATATTATGTTTTAGTACTGTGACCGTAGTTAATATACACATATACTGTCAAATAAATAGTAGAAACAATTTGAAACGTGTTTCGCAATACTGGAAGGCGGTGTAAATACCCACACAGCGTAATCTTGGATGGAGACGAACGTGTGTTAGAATGCACAACTGCGCTTTGACGATTTCAGGCAATTAGAATCATTCTGCACCAACATTTTTTTTTATCAAATCCCGCTCCCTTTCTTTGAAAGGCCTGTGTACAAGTTTACTGTTTTTAATTTTTTCAGACCCAACTCAACATGCTGGATATTTAGTCCATTTATTCATGAGAGAAAACACAAGCTAATTAATTAATACACCCAAGATGGAGCTAAAAAAAACATCAGAAAAATAGAGTATACTTTATAGTGCACCGAAAGGGCTACAGTTCTTTTCAAATGTACAATGGCGGTCTTGAATGAAACCTTTAGATCAATTGGCCCTGCACAACACTATCTTCCATGTAAAGGAGATTTTCTTCAATGCTTTATGCATACTGCAAAAAGAAGAAAGACTACAAACGAAGGTGCAAGTTTGAAAAAGATCTAAGCAAGCTTAGAAATATTTTCAGAAAGTTTTATGCAATGTGGGTGGCTGTAATTCCGTTTGAAAAGCGAACATAAAAGGAGGTTAGAATATGTTTTACTAAAGGATTTTACAGAAATGTTTCCTTTGCATGTTTGTTTCCTTCAAACAGTGTTTTTTCTTCTTTTGTCAGAGTATAGTTCTTAGGTTGCCTCATATAATCATAATAGTTAAGAATATCGTAATGGGATCTCGAAATTGAGGTAATTCTTTTCTTCAACAAATTAAATGAATATTACATATTAATACAACACATAATTAACATGGATGCATATTCCAACATTCTTGTTCCAGTGGACTAAATGGGTATCATATTACATTTTGGTCTAAATGGGTACCTACGTGCTACGAGTGGTGGGTCAAAAGAAAAACTTCTTCTGGGTAAGCTCGCTCCATCGTCGACCTTGTCTTAGTCACTCCTAGCCAGACTAAGGTCAAGAGCAAACCCAATACGGATAAGAAAAAATATAATTTTTTTATCATATCTTAATGCGCTGAAAACTAAAAAGTAAAATAAAACATTTCCGACATAACATACCTATCTACGTCATTTTAAAGATAATCAATGATTGACCTTATAAAGTGAATTAATATTTCAGACACGCCATTTCTCTTCGCGTTAGGTTCCGCATTGAATTTTAATTAAAAGTAAGGGCCCTTCATTACTTAAACATCCTTCAAATTCAATCCTTTGGATACACGGTCTTTCTATCGAGCCTTTTTAAATATTAATTAGCTAATTATTTAATTGAGAAAGTTGCCAGCGGCTTTAGCCAGCAGAAAATTATATAAGCTAGAAAATTATCCCACGAGAATATAAAATCGGTATGAAAACTATGCTTATAAATTAATCGTGTATCATATTTCATGCAAATTTCGTTCAGTAGTTTTTGAGTGAAAGAGTAACAAAATCCATACTAGCCTCCTCATCCTCTCAAACTTTCACATTTTTAAGATACTAGCTATTGCCAGCGGCTTCACCTGCTACAACTCGAAAATTATCCCACGGGAACATAAAACGGATATGAAAACTATCCTATGTGTTAATCCAGGTTATGAACTATCTGTGTCCCAAATTTTTGCCAAATTCGTTTAGTGGTTTTTGTGTGAAAGAGTAACAAACATACCTACATACACATATATACATCCTCACAAACTTCCGCATTTATAAATATAAGTGAGATTAAAATTAACCTTCAAGATGAATCTCATCAGAAAAGTCAACTCCCCTCATAAATTCGAAACATCCACACATAATAAACTCGCCATTCGTTTCTCACACAATAATTTATAACATTCTCAAAACTAACTCCTTTATCCCTTATTACTAAGACGTTAAAGTCGAAAAGTTTTGACAGATATAAATCATCACCGTAATTAATAATAATTTGAAAATAAACTTCGCTTTATCATAGCTGGGGAATTTCGCAGCGGTAGCAGGGTTAAGTGAGATCCAATTATTGAGGGGAAGTTGGAGAAAATGTTGATTTGAGCCCTCGTTTACGGTTAGCTAGAAATACTAATAGACTAAATGTTACTAAACGTAATTAATATTTATTATAAAGGCGAAAATAGTATATATAGGATGACTGGTAATTAATGTACGATACACAAACAAGTGATTGTGCTCATAATAACCAACAACTTTTGCACTGGGAACAAATCTGAAAAAAAATCAGCTGTACAGTACTCATTTATGTTTGTCTAATGTACTGAGAGCAGTGGTGGCCCAGTGGTATCGGCCCCGACTTACGAGTTGTTGGTCGTGGGTTCGAATCCCGGCAGGCGCATTACTTTGTGTAATTTATTTCATCACCACTGCTCTCAATGTCCTAGAACCAAAAATTCGAAGATATGTGACATTCACCAATCCGCACTGGGCCCGCGTGGTGAATTATGGCCCACCCCCTCTCACAGAGAGGAGGCCTGAGTCCCAGCAGTGGGAACATTAATAGGCTGATGATGATGATGAATGTACTGAACAGCTGATATTTTTTTCACGATTTCGGCTTTGCTCCCGTATTAAAAATTGTTTGTTATCATGAGATAACAAACAATTTTTGTACGAATTAGTGTACGATACTTAAACACGTGATTGTGCTCATGCACAATCACGTGTTTAAGTATCGTACACTAATTGCCTGTCACCCTATATTCAACGTGTAAAGTTAATAGCGCAAAACCTCTCGTGGGGTAACTCAGCCCATGTTACTGAACAATGTTTGTTCCAAAACTTTTGGGCATTCGCAAAAAAAAATGCTTTTTCATACAAAATGAGAAATTGATCGGTCGTATCAGTATGAAAAATCAATTTATTTTTTCGCAAATTTCCAAAAGTCTTGTTTTTGTACAAACATTGTTCAGTAACATGGGCTGAGTTACCCCATGAGAGGTTTAGCGATACTAACGTTACACGTAATTACACGTTACATAATTATGTAATTCACGCCCAGCTTAGGCGTAAAAAGGTTGAAAATTTAGAAATTTGTTATCAAATTCGAAATTTACGAAAGTGAAGCCGAATGCTCTTTGTTGCAGCAATTTCAGAAAAGAAATAGTTTTTAACCGGTAACGTCTTTCACTTTTTCTTAGAGATGTAACTTCTAACGAGAAACTATAATTCTAAATCACAACTGTTTTTCGAAAAAAAAATTTACCTATTTATGAACTATAGAAATCGTGATTTCAAACGATTCTGAACAAACTAATTTCAGGATGTGCGTTAATTATGTTACATGTTGTATATAAATAATTTAGGCGCCACATCGCAGGTATAAAAATAAAAACATTTACTCAAAAAACAAGTGCGTAAGATCGTTACAAATTCTTGACATTTTTTATGACTTTTTATAAATAAATAAAAACTTTCCGTTTGTACCTACTTGGTAAAGTAAAAAACTGGTGTCATTAACACAGTACAAGGATTATTAAGTAAGGGTCAGAGACTGCATGGAGGTGACCAGACAGCGATCCACGCTTCAATACAGAGGAAGCGGTCGCACCTGGAAAGAGGTTGCCTCCTTCTGCGAAGAAGTCATGCTAGTGAAGGAGGAGACGGGATGCGATTGTCGGTATCCGAAGGCGTTAGCTGACCTTTCTTGGTACTTTGCCTTTCTTTACCTTGCTTGGTAAGTAATTTTTCACTTTGCCACACGCACGCAAAATACGTTAGGTACGTTAATATACTAAGTTACTAGTACAGATGCTGTTTTCATTTTCAGGCATAGCAACATCAGCGGTGGTAAGCTGTTAGTGTAAGAGGCAAAAATGCCTCAAACTCACGACACCCTTAAAGAGGCAACTTCTTAGTTCCAGAAAGGTTGAAATATCCTTTTTATTTGTTTGTGCGGAGGGAATGCCTACCGCATTTGACACCAAGGAGGCTCTCCGTGCCTCGGAAAGTACGTAAAGCCGTTGGTCCCGGCTGTCATTTGTAGATCTTTGACAGTCGTTACTGTTAGTCAGAAGCTTCTAAAGTCTGACAAACAAGTCTTACCATGGGGTATCGTATTACCCAGTTAGTGGGTTGTAGAGGTTCGGCAAGCAGTCGCTCCATGTAAAATACTGATACCCAGCTGAATCTGGTTTGACTGGAAGCCGACCCCAATATAGTTGGGAAAAGGCTAGGCAGATGATGAGACGCCGAAGAGACATATGTCTCCGCCCCGTCTGCGTCTTACGTCTTTTCTATGTAGCCAACGTCTTAAACGTTGGCTTTCGCCTCCTACTCAGAGATGTCTCGATCGTTGGGACATCACCGGATTCTGAGTTCCACGTTCAACCGTCAGGGGTTGAATGTGGAAACGTTTAGTGGTCGAACGCGAAAGAGGGTAGAAAATCTTGGGGGTTGAACGCGGAATAAACCATCAATAGGGACGATAGTATCCGATAGTTCCTATCCAGCCTTTTATAGATTTCGACCATGACTATTTTACCCCACAAATAACTATTACATCAAATTACAATCTGACGAAGTAATAATCTATTTCTACATCTAGCAGAACTACCTTATCCTGCGTAGGTGTCAAAGAGTAAGTACAATTCACAAGAATGAACACTGAAAATAGATCGAATGAGAATACTGTTAGGGAACGTTTACATGAGTGCAAAGAAAAGAAAAAAAATAGAGCTATTATTCATCATTATCGTTATCAATCTGCCCACCCTTTTTCCTTATTACTCGTATGTTGGAATCGGCATCTAGTCGTACCTTATTCAGCTGAAAATAAGTATTTTCCATGGGGCGACAATATGGGGTGACTGGTAATTATTGTACGATACTTAAACACGTGATTGTGCTCATGATAACAAACAATTTTTATTACCGAAATCGTAAAAAAAAAATCAGCTGTTCAGTACATTAAGCAAACATAAATGTACTGAACAGCTGATTATTTTTCGAGTTTTCAGGATTGTTCCCATAGTAGGAATGGTTGGTTATCATGAGCACAATCACGTGTTTAAGTATCGTTCACTAATTAGCAGTCATTCTATATAACGGACCTACACTAGTAATTAGATAATACGATACCCCTTGGTAGGACTTGTTGTCAGACTTTACGAATAGTGAAGACATACTAGACAAAAAAAGGATGATATGAAGGCAAAATTATGGATGACGTGAAAATTGTAAAAGGAAAGTATATTGTGAAATGAAGTAAGGACTAGATAATGATGTGAATAGGTATCATTCAGATCCGTTCAGTAGTTTTTTGTGTAAAATAACAACAAGCTTCCATCTATCGTCTCAAATTTTCAGTAAGAGTATTGATAAATAATGGAAACGTATTTTTTTGTTTTAGTTAATCATTAAATATTGACAGAAAGAAAAAGCATTTTCTTTCTGTCAATATTTGTGACGTCATAACGCGTGTAAAATTTTACCGACATACGTTTTGTGATTTCTAGAAGCATTGTATCTAAGTCTATTTTGTCAAAACGGCATATTAGAAGCATGAACTAACTCCAGTATAATATTGCATAAAATGCTCATAGCTAATGTAAACACAGCTTTAGAATTAAGAGCAATCAGACAACGGACACATGACGGGATATTGATGCAGACTCCTACGTAACGTCTAAACATGATGATGCAAATATGTGGGTGGGTGTATACACCCCCTAAGAGTGGGTGTACGGGAAAATTTGTGAATTAAATCACGTGTTTAGTTCTCTGATTGATTTTCTCGTTACGATTGCGTCGGACGAGTACATAAACAAGACAATTTGATAGCTATTAGTAATTGCCGTGATGCAGATTGACAGTGTGTGTCGTAAGATTTCTGTTTCGGACTTATCGACGGCTACAGGGATTCTTATTTTTAAGCAAACCCGTAGTTCGCCTTAGTTACAGACGGTTTCTACGCACCGTAACATCGAACCCGAACTAAAGCTATTGTCAAACAGACAGGCGTGGCGAAAGCTAAGCGAGGCAATATTGTTTGTAATGTATGCAATTGTTTGAAGCCCGTCACATAGACTATCGGATCCCTTTCGCTTTTCTATCTAATATCTTTAAACGAGCAATTCTTGTATATTTATATATAATCAGGATCTCGGAAACGGCTCCAAGGATTTTCATGAAAGTTACAGATTAGGGGTTTTTCGGCAAGGAATCGATTTATCCCAGGTCCCAGGTTCGAGAAAAGCTCGGTTCCTAAGATATAGACATTTTAAAAACCGAGCAAAGCTCGGTCAACCAGATATTGTGACTTGATTCAAGCAATTGCACACATTGCAAATAAAAACGCTTCGGATCGCATTCGCTTTGCCTGTGTGTTTGACAATTATAGCTTAAGAATGAATGATATTACGATTTGACAGATAGCTTCTTAGTTCTTACAGTCCGTGCCATTTTTCATGACCTCCAGAATATTCGTGGTACTACATTGTTTTTATGTAATTTGATGTAATGACATAAACACTAGCACTGCGTCAAAAGGTTTTCAATCGTGAAGTATTAATGTAACTAAGAGAGTGATGAGTATGAATGTTGATGGATGGAGAAGAAGAGGAAGGTCAAATAAAAGATGGACGGATTGCGTAAGAAATGATATGAATGAAAAAGGAGTGAACGATGCTGTGACCTCTGATAGGGGAGAATGGAAGAAGAAAACGTGACCCCAAGTAGAATGGGATAAGGGCAGGAAGATGGTGAAAGATTTTGACGTTAAATGATAAATGATATTTATTTTGCAAATAGGTTTTCACAAACACTTTTACGAGTCAAAACACTTTTTTATAGCTAGATGAGGCCGGTGTTTTGTACCTGACTACTCTGAAAAGAAACATCCGAAACAAACTCAGAGGACATCGTCTCTTTTAAAGTCCAGACATTAAATTGGTTAGTTAAGTCATGCGAGGACCTGAGTCCTGCAGGTTTGTGTCCGAGATGGTCTTTTGAAGAAAGAGCCATACAAATTTGAGTGGACCTGTCCAGTCAGTGCAAGCATTTGTCAGTTATCGTGAAGCTCGACTCGTAACTCAAGGAGCTCAACGTAACGACGAACAGTACCAAAGAAAGGACATTTGGGTAGGCCACATAAACAACTCAAACTGTCAGACAATCAAAAATGAACCGGACGAAAAATAGAGAGCGTGACCCACAAAGATCCTCACATTCACAACAAACAGAATTAAAAGTAATGTTCAAGAAAAAAAAAAAACAAAACCTTTAAAAGGAATTAGAACATTCAGGTCAAGAACATTACATGTCAAAATGTATATAAAAATAATTGTGAATGTCAGTTTGTATATTAAAAAAAAAAAACATACATGTCAGAGGGTAAACAAAACAAAAAAGAGAAAAAAAAATACACAATAATACATGTCAATATGTATAGATAAAAAAAACGTTAGTTACGTTCGTGTATTTGTATCCGTACCCGAGTCTTCGTTCACGGACTTACGAGGATCGTCTACTGAGCGCTCGTCCATACTAAAAAAGAAAACGTTTTCCTACGCATAAATGTTATCCTCTCAATTACTTTAAAGAATGCTTCCTACACAGTAAAAAACTAGGTTTGTTGGTTTTTCTTTTTTCAAAATTTATAATAGTTTGAAAGGTACAGGCACCTAAGAGTTCCTTTTAGGGGTAGGAAAATGTTTTCTCTTTTAGTATGGACGAGCGCTTGGTAGACGATCCTCTTAAGTAGTAGACCCCCTGTTGTCAACGGAAGCTTCGGAGGGTAATACTGACGTTTGAGATCCAGGATTAATTAATACTGTCTTTGAGATACAATGGTCAACATCGAACACCGCTGGCTGGCTTACATGGAATTAAACAAAGTCGTCTGTCCGCGTATAACTTCGTATATTGGAAAGACCCAGTATCCATAGCGCGAGTTTTCAGTATTTGACACGTGTAAAGTAATATCGAACTTTGACAATTTTAAATTGACAATGTTCAAGGAAAAAATTAGTTCCTTCTTCCCACACCAGAGGCGCTGTTCCATTTTTTCAGACAAGAAACGCTGTAAGTAGTGGAATGACGCTGTAAAGTAAAATAGTGAAAAGTCGTGCTAAGGGTACTGTTCAAAGCCAAGACGGGCCACTATTATTTATTTTAGGCTATAAAATCATCAAATCTGTCCTCTCATCAGGGCGTCACGCCCTGATGATTTGATGATTTTATGTCTGGCAGTCTGGCAGGAACTGTCAGACTTGTACCGACTTAATTCTGCGGTGTCCTTTAAGAGGATAGTATACCGGCTGCCATTTCAAAAAATAGGTATTTAGAAATACTCGAGCTGTCCCTCTCGCGCGTAGGTAAAATCCGCGATAGAGAGCGTTGCAACTCGCAACAGACTGTAAGTATTTTTTATAGGTATGAAATTTGTCTCTCGGGAGAAAACGTATTTCACATACTAAATCACGTCCAATCCCTTAGATTCTGGTCAATCGTTTCAGCATCTATTATATTCTAGGTTTGTAAGTTTTTCTTTTTTTTCTAAAACTTCTTTATAAATAAAATACAAAGATTTTACTTCAATGAAGATTTTGTCATAAAAATAGTAACTCTTAGGCGCCTGTAACTTTGAAACTATTATAAATTTTGAAAAAAAGAAAATCTGTAAACCTGGTTTTTTACTGTGTCAGAAGCATTGTAAAAAAACATTGAGATAGGATAACATTTAGGGGGCAGGAAAACGATTTCTCTTTTAGTATGGACGAGTGCTCGGTAGACGATCCTCTTAAGCTCAAGTTGACCACTATCTTGCCTGATTCTAAACGATGATGTGGTCGACGACGGTGAAACACAATTAAATTAATCATTGTCACAATTAACATTCAATAGTGATTCTACTGTGTTTATAATTTGTATTGTTTTTTGTAAACTGTCTGTTGAATCAATGGGAAAAGTTTTCTTTCCCTTTTCTTGTATGATTCTATCAAAACTACAAGAAAACAAACATGACAGTGTGATTGTTTTGAAAGAAAATAAACACGCAGAAAAAAAAAGATGAAAAATAAGAACATCATCAGTATAATTATTACAACATTAGTTAACAAATTAACCATTTCCCGTGACATATTTCCAAGCCAAAATTTACGAAATTTTTCACAACGGAAAACAAAACAGAAGATAACCCATACTTCGAGTTGAAAATGAAACTTTACACTGACTGCAGAAGGTGAAAATTGGGATGTTGATGTGAGTGCAACTTGGGAAAAGTCTATTCAAGACACACACTGAATTTATTTAATAATAGTCAAACCACTTTCCGTGTTAAGGGCTTCACACACAGCAGCTATAATATACATTAATGTACATTACATCCCGGGATGTATAGCTTTAAATTACCTTAAGGTATCACACACACAACAGGTAATGAAATGTATATTTCGCTACATTTCAAAACATCCTTTTCGAAGAGAGATGTACGGAAATGTATTGAGATGTATAAGAATATAAGATGTATCGAAATATAAATGTATATTTTCGCATAGCTCAGTATCTTAGGGTTCGAAGATGTAAAAATATACATTATAGCTGCAGTGTGCGGTCTCCTGTTGATTTCGATGATGAGATGTGTCGTGCTATAATGTACATCTTTACACTATAGCTGCTGTGTGTGAAGCCCTTTAGGTTCTGTTAAATTAAATACATCTAAATCGTTAAAAAAAAGAACAAAACATATTCATGATACACAGCATTTAAACCAAGATCAAGCAGTTCCAACAGCCGAAGACATAGTATCATCTAATCTCAGTTTTATCTATAGTTACCCGTTTATCACCTTCAAAACAAATCCGCGGACAGACGGTATCGTTAAACTTTTAGTTATACTTAACCAAACGCGTTCATGACCCAAAAATGTTGGCAGACAGTCAAACGTTCCGCCGTATAAACATTGTGTTGATATTGAAGTTCTTGATTTGAGGGACCGATGGAGTAATGGATGGAGTAATTAGTGATAGGGGGAATATATCTGGACCATTGTTATGGTTTTTCCGGATATCATCATCATCATCATCATCAGCCTATAATATTCCCACTGCTGGGACACAGGCCTCCTCTGTGTGAGAGGGAGTGGGCCATAATCCACCACGCGGGCCCAGTGCGGGTTGGTAGATGTCACATGTCTTCGAATTTTTGGTTCTAGGACATGTCGATTTCCTCACGATGTTTTCCTTCACCGATTTGAGAGCAGTGGTTGATGAAATAATTTACACAAAGTAATGCGCCTGGCGGGGTTCGAACCCACGACCTACAATTCGTAAGTCGGGACCGATACCACTGGGCTACCACTGCTATAGGATATAGGTAGGATATTTCCTCATTTGTAAACAGGAGATAAGATTTAGAGATGGGTTGTCATTGAATATCAGTGGCGAACCAGTGATAACTACCGCATAACTACTTAACAGTTGAAATCAGCACTACGCCCAAAATAATGATGAATAAAAAAACATACCAGAAGTGGTATTACAATTTCTTATGACATGACTCAATGAGCAGCACTGCGACCACGCAGTGTCTTACAGTCTCACTCCCTTTGAAAGTCCCTTATAGCCTGTTATTACAGTAGCTCTTTGCGTATCAAGATCATGGTAACTTAAGTAGGTTACCATGACCTGACTGTCCCACAAAATACAGCTGTCCTTAGAACTCAATTAATATAATAAAAAAAACAGTGATTATCCCTCATAACTATATGTTTTTAAATTAAAATCGAAGTGTTTTCATCTACCTCTACATGTTGCACTCGATCTAGCACCTCAGATTGTATTCAAATTCAGATATTTTCGAGCTTAATTCAACAGTACTGACTATAAAATACTTTTCCCGAGTTACTGCTCTAATTATCACTTGCCGCAGAAGACTTTACTACTTGCTAGTAGGTTAACAACTTTTCTGGGAATCTAAGAAAAATATTCGAAGTTTTACCTCGTTTTTATAACACAGAAGTATTGAAGGAATTTACCCACATTGCATTTATGTGGCCATGGAATTGAACAGCTGTTTTCAAATTACTTGACTAAGCGGAATGAAGCGTAGATTAGTATCATCTACGTGGCAAATTAATTGTAATGTTTTTGAAATGAATATTAAAACTTAAAAAAAAAACGAGAAATATTTATTTAGCGAATTAGAACTACAGTAGAGCGTCGATTATCCGAACGTCGGTTAACCGAACGACCGCTTATCCGAACTGCCTTCGGCTCCTTTCTACCATCGGACTTCTGGAGTACTGCTTATTTTATTATCATCCATAATTAGTTGCCATTCCACCAAAGCGCTTAAGCGCACCCCGGATAATTATGCACACAGCAAAGAACTACAACTCACTTCCTGCGTCGTTAAAATGTTATAGTGAACGAGTGTCTTCTGGTAAGCTCGCTCGATTGTAAGCTTTGTCTCTGTCACTTTTGACCTGGCCTAGAGTCAAGAGCAAACCCATCTCAAATTATAAAAAAAATAAAGAAAAAACTGTACGTAAACTTATATAACTACGTAAATAGGAAGTTCGATTATCCGAAAAATTCGGTTTTCCGAACACCCATGTCCCCCAATTAGTTCGGATAATCGACGCTCGACAGACTGTACTCACATAAATATTTTTCAAAATTATCATTTTTATAAAATAATTAACAGATCGTAAAACTTTTTGTTACCAATATTCTTACAAATAAAAACATCATTCATTCGTTCATTCATCTTATATATCATGCTCATTAAATGTTTTTATAAATTATTGTTTGTTTAACTGTCTTGTGTTAAGACGATCTATGTTCACTTCAACTCGGTCTTTCAATCACCAAACTGCTAATTTTTTTTTTTTTTTTTTTACTTTGTACTTTTTATTATTATAATATTGTTAATATAATATGTACACAGATAACTAAAGCTAGATATAAAAATAAATAAAACTATAATTATATTTACAACTAAACTAAAACTAAAACCAAATTCAGCAAACATGCAGAGACACTTATGCGTCAAAGTACTCCTCCACATCGCTGTCATCCGGAAACGTGCCCAGAAGACTGACAGCATTGCCATGTTGGATGGCAATGCTTATTCTTTGACCAAAAAAGGAACCAGCCCTCTGGTCACGCGAGCTAAACAATATTGCTAATACAATATTGTAACATCTCCACAAATATGTTCCAGTTTTCCACACAATTATTTCCCGATTTCCAGGGACTATTGTACAACATCGATTCCCCTCCGGTGTCCGTTCAATTCGAAGTGGAATGTCGGCAATCCAATTCAATGTATGCGAACTAATACTGAATTCCTGTAGTCTAACTACTGCTAGGAAAGATACAATTTATTAAATAAAGCTTTACCTGTATTATATTTAAAGATAAATAATTATATTACTTTTTTCCATACTTTCAGAATGACGTAAAGTGAGGTAATAGGAATTGTTGTGATTTCTTAGAATGCGAAACAACAACATTAATTTGATACTTTATTTATTTCAGTAAGCGCGCTTGCTCGTGACGTGATATCGAGTCGAAAATGTCGTCACTGATAACTCAAAAACTATTTAACAACAGAAACTGCTTTAAATTTTTGAATCGCACCGATATTTTGAAATTCGGAAACGTCATGATTTGAAAGATTCAAGTATCTCCAACGATCATTTTCAACCGAGCCACCCAGGATCTTACCTGCCGCGGCGAATTCTTCCTTCCATTTCATTTTTTCTTTCCTAAGAAAATCTTTGAAATTTGCTACGCATGCGTTAATGCGTTTAATATTTAAAAATGTAATGATTTGAATTTCGAAATATGGATGGACGCATGTACATTTGAACGTGTTCAAGAACGTACTCATCCCTATACGATATCGCGAGTTATTAGAACGTACACGCTATTCGATATCGGCTAGATCTGTGATCAATATAGCAAACGCCATAATTTAATTTGAATGGCTAACAGCTGAGATTCCCAAAAATAGTCCGCCATGCCGTACGATTAGCCCTGATTGATTTCATTTACCTAATCATTTTCACAAGCAATAATTTAATCTGCCAATAAAGCCGTGTACGCAACAGCGTCGTAAAATAATGTTATAGTACATTATTAGGTGGCTATAAATATTTAGGGCGGTGTAAACATGGCCTGACGACGTGGTCTCCACAATGAGATCACCGTTTTGTTGTAAATCATTTGATCATCATCGCGTCGAGATTATTTTGTCATCTGTCTTTTTGTTTTCTTTTTTTGTAGTTTTATGGCGGCAAAATCATCAGGGATCTGGAAAAAAGCGGTCACGACTATCTTTTTTTTTATAAATCAGATTTTTTATACCCTGAGCCGAAACAACTGGTTGTAGCTGCTGTCTTTTCTATGTGGCCCGCGCCTTACAGATTCGGATATTTCATTAGTGAGGGAAGACATTCGAGCATCGCAATGCGCACCTTTCAACAAATCTATGCTAAATTTACGCGAATACTCGTCAATCAAGGAGGTAGTATTGTAATGTAATGCTTAAAGTCTATAATGGTACATTACACACGAATGCTCCCGGTGAGAATGAGTACTATAACAAAAATAATATTTTTTATGATAAAAGATTACACAGCCCAGGTTAATTTAAAAAAAAAAAAAACAAAAAGAGTCTCAATACCACTCAATGTCACATTACATAAGACAAAAAAGTAAAAAAATGAGTCATCACAACTTCACAGCATAATAATTGTATTGAAAAACATTTTTACCGCATTTTAAACCGTTCAGTTGTAGACTTGCGCAATAGTTTAGCTGAATGCCTTGGCATTGGCATTCGTCTGAAATAGACAGTGCATACTTGATGCCATCTTGAATAATTTCCCCCAAGGGTTAGGCAGGTTACGGAGTGGGAAGCGGTCAGCTCCTTCTGCGAGGCAGTAATGCTCGTAAAGGAGGAGGCAGGCCGCGAGCGAGAGAGGACAGCGTCCTCCCTCCGCCCCAGCCGCAGTGGTAGGCGCCCACGGCGACGGACGTCGCTCGACGATCTCCGGCCACCGTAGGCGCGGGCATGCGGGCAGCGAGTAAAGGGCAACTCGCTGCCCGACCAAGGACCATGCCCGGGTCGACGGCGCGTTGTGTCCCACGCGCGCCTCAAAGAGCGTCAGCATAATGACGGGGCCCCCCTCTCAGAGGGCCAAAGCCTGCCGGGGTCGCGGGATTATTCCCTTACCGTAACCCCGGAACTTAACAGGCTATGAAGGACACCGTGGATTTTAGTCAGTAGAAGTCTGACAGTCCCTCCCGCCCTGCCCGGGGTTGGAGGACTCATTTGATGATTTTACCACGCTAAAAAAAAAAAAAAAAAAAAGGGTTAGGCAGGTTAGCAGGCATGACTGCTACTGATGAATTCCTAATGGAAAAACCCAATAACATCATTTTGACCGACTTGGGAATAGAACCCAAGACCTCTTGCCCAGTAGTCGTGGTTAAGGCTACTAAACTAATGAGGCAGATTATTTGAACAATCGTAATTTAACAATGGAACCTTGAAATTTTCTAAACGAAATAATTGTCCATCTTGATGTAACGGTACAGATGACGATTTACAATAAAAGTGAGTTTTTTTTACAGATTATCTTTAAGAACTCAAATAAATATCAATAATTTATAATCGCTTTTGAAAGTAATTTCACTTTGTTATAACATTGGACTTGTTTAACATTGGATTGACATTAAATTATGTCTTTATGCCAATGTTGTGCCCACTCCAGTCTCTGTTGGAAACTCGGTACTCGAAGTTGTTGACTCATATATCTACTTAGGACAAGTAGTCCAGTTAGGTAGGTCCAACTTCGAGAAAGAGGTCAACCGCCGAATCTAACTCGGTTGGGCAGCGTTCGGGAAACTACGCAATGTCTTTTCGTCCGACATACCTCAGTGCCTTAAGGGGATAGGTCAGTAAAAATACGGTTTTTGTTTTTTACTTTTCTTCGTACATATCTGGACTACAGATCTTACAACTTGGAATATAGTTATTGACTATATGATCTAAATTCTCACAAAGTTGAAAACACGATTCAATTAAATTTTCTCGATACAAAAAAAATGCAAAGTTCGGTCTATCTAATTTAGTTTTTGGACTTTATGGAATAACTACTATGAGTTATTGAAAGGATGTTGTTTTAAATTGTATAAAATACTAGTATCTAAATTCTGTAAAGACATTTTTTCAATTAATAACAATTTTAATTCATAAAAAGACGTCAATATGTTTGGGCACATACGCCGTTTTATTCTGAGCACACATTCACTATCGTCCTCTCATCTTTTGCCTTTTAAAAGTAGTGTCATCACTTTCGTTCCTTGACGAATCAGTCAGCCAGCGTGGCTCTTACAGGCTAGACCTGCGACACATTTTTTCAGATCGCGGCTGTCAGATTTTCGTAATAATAAAATTGGAATGGATAAAAAGATCGAGAAAATAAAAACGAATGATACGTAGGCTTATAGATTATTCAAAACTATGTTCCGCTGTGTTCAATGGGACGTGATTAAACGGACATGACTGTAAATAAGTCACGTAAACTTTCTATTTTAAATAACACATTATTTTGATGAATAAATAAAGAATATATATAATAAAATAAACCAAACTTACTGAAAATCATCGCAGGAAATTCCTGACGACCCCTACTGAGCAAACAAGGGAAATGTTAGAATACGTATGATTCTATACATTACGAATTGTTCCTATCAATATAATAAATTACTCACAGTGATATTATATCAATGCTATCGTGATATCGTAGGTACTATTGTTGTCGGATGGTTCCTCTGTGTCCATCCTCCTCCCATCTAATCTTTATGCATCTAAATACCATTTCACATAAACTAATGATAAATGCACTGATTTGCAGTCAACATTTTGAGTTAAGTAACTGAAAACAACTTATATTCGTATCAAATTGCGATATGGGATAAGAAGCACTTCACTTTTATTATTATTTATTTAGTTTCGTCACAGATTTATAACAATTTCTAAGAAACAGGATTAAAATAAATTAAATGAAAACTGCTGTTGTCATTTTGAATACTTCAAAATTACTTGTCAACTACAAATAAGGCATAGCTCCCATCACCCTGTTAAATATCGCCTATGATGAAAAATCGGTGGTCATTGCTGTCTCACCGCGTATTCGGTACAAGTTGCTTCTCGCTCTATTTATTGCTTTGGAGTAAAAAAAGATCAGTACTGGGTTCATGCTTTTGGAGTCGATAGATAATATCTCTTTTAAGGGTTTCATTTATCCGGGCACGCCGCAATTGCGGCGGTAAGACCCCTCTTTGAGGAGTGGCTGGAGAGAAGTCATGGCGTCCTGACCTACCGCTTGACGCAGGTCCTCACCGGACACGGAAGTTTCGACGGCGCGTTGTGTCCCACGCGCGCCTCAAAGAGCGTCAGCATACTGACGGGGCCCCCCTCTTAGAAGGCCAAAGCCTGCCGGGGTCGCGGGATTATTTCCTTACCGTGACCCCGGAACAGAAAGGGCTATTGAAGGACACCGTCGATTTATCAGAAAAGTGATTATTACAACCTTGTCCCAAAAAAAAAACTGTGGATAAGATATTATAGAATGAAGATTTAATTATAAAGAGCTTACTGACATTAAATTGTTCTAGTGTCTGTCATTACATCAAAATGCAACAAAAATTAGTACCAACACCAGATGGTGGAGGACAGGGTGTCAAGCACCCTTAGCTTTCCACTCTCGAACATATAAAGATATCACGCAACCAGCTTTGTGACCGCACGTTAACAAAAGGAGCGTGTGTTTGGGGCTTTTTTTAGCGTGCTAAAATAATCAAATGAGTCCTCCTACCCAGGGCAGGGCGGGAGAGACTGTCAGACTCGGAATACTTACTAAAATCTACGATGTCTTTCAATAGCCCTTTACGTTCTGGGGTCATGGTATTCGTTAGCCCGCGATCCAGGTAGGCCCTCTAAAAGGGAGCCCCGTCATTGCCATTGTGCTGACACTCTTTCAGGCGCGCGTGGAACGCAAAGCACATGCCCTTCCCCGTGCGCGCGTGTGTTTGAAGCTTAACGATAATGGGTATTGTCACTTTCGTAAGGTATGCCAATTATCATTAATTTTCTACCAAAATAGTAGTTTTGTTCGTAATCTCGGGACATCAAAATGTTATAAAATAAATTTAAGACTGTGAATGATAAAAATATTTACAAAATATTTATCCACATCAATAAGTATTTCTATCATTTTGTTTTAGTAAATGTTTCGATATCCTTATATCAAAATATTTCTACTAGAGTAGTACATGTATTTTGCGTAAAGGGAACACTTTATGAAATGTCGAAGTTGACGAAATGAAATTCATAAAACTTTGGATTTCGTTAATTTCGCGATACCGGCGCCTAATGGTGGCGGTGCGTGGCAACTTTTCCGACTCATCAAACGACGCTTTCGCTTGACCATACGCCGTTAAGACGAAAGTCTTCAACCAATGTGTGTTACCAGTGATAAGTTACGGCACCGAAACGTGGTCTTTCACTATCGGCCTCATCTCAAAGCTCAAAGTCGCTCAACGAGCTATGGAGAGGGCTATGCTAGGTGTTTCTCTACGTGATCGAATCCGAAATGAGGAGATCCGTAGACGAACTAAAGTCACCGATATAGCTCACCGGATTAGCAAGCTGAAGTGGCAATGGGCAGGCCATATTGCTCGCAGAGCAGATGGCCGATGGGGGTACACTACGATAATACGAAAAACTTTATTCCGAAATTCAGAAATACGAATTTCAAAATACCGATTTTCATAATTCCGAATGGTTCAAAATTCCTAATATAACAACTCCGATGGATCAATATTCCTATTTGAATAATTCCGAAATTTCAAAATTCCTAACGTTTATAATTCCTATTTTCAAAACACCGTATTTCAATAGACCGAATATCAAAAAATCCGACTTAATATATTTTCCGAAACATCAAAAACACGAATACCGAATGTTAAAATTCCGATTTTTGGTACTCCGATTCGGGTCCGTTAGGTCGAAAAGGCCGAGTCGGGCTGCCCCAAGACACATTTTGCTCGCTATTGCATACTAAGTTATAGCACCACTAAGGTAGTTCAACGGAGCTCCGCTTCGCGGGGCTCCTTTTTCTGTGAGCAAGGATTAAAGTAACCTAACACCGAACAACCAAACCTAACCTTTCCGTGTCGGGGTGTCCCCAGTCCCGATCTTGCTTAGCTCGCTCTTGCATCCGTGGTCAATTGGTTGACAACCACCTACCAAGGTAGGTTGACGGAGCCCCGCTTCGCGGGGCTCCTATTTCTGTGAGCAAGGTTTAAAGTAACCTAACACGAAGGGGATGGCGGGGTCTTTCAGACCCCGCCATCCCCTTCGAACCTAACCTGTCCGTGTCGGGGTGTCCCCAGTCCCGAGCTCGCTTCGCTCGCTCTTACATCCTTGGTCAATTTGTTGACTATCACCTACCAAGGTAGGTTGACGGAGCCCCGCTTCGCGGGGCTCCTATTTCTGTGAGCAAGGTTTAAAGTAACCTAACCTGTCCGAGTCGGGGTGCCCCAAGTCCCGAGCTCGCTTCGCTCGCTCTTGGATCCTAAGTTCTCCTAATGACAATAAAAATCCTGAACGCAAACAGTGAAAGTTAAGAGGATACGCCTCGCCACTCCGTGCCTACACGGGCTTAAATAACACTCTGGGAGTACGGTAGACAAAATTACGTGGAGCCGGTTTTGCAGCAATTCGTTTCTGTCACCGACTTTGTGGAATGAGAAATGAAATTCCGATTTTCAATATTCCGAAAAAAACAGTTTATTCGGATGATTGAAAATCGGAATTTCGTTTTTCGGAATGAGACCTCATCGAGCATTACATTTTTCGAATATGTGAAAATCGGAAAAAGAAGAAATCGGACATACGACTTTCGGTCAAATAAATTTCGAAATTCTTAGTAATAGATATTGTAATTTATAGGTATTAAGATATTCGGAGTTTTGAAAATCGGAATATCGAAATTCGGAATAAAATATTTCGGAGTATTTGGGTGTTCCCGGCCGATGGGGTCGAAAAGTGCTAGAGTGGAGACCACGGACTAGCAAGCGCAGCGTAGGACGTCCACCAGCAAGGTGGACAGACGACCTTATAAAGGTCGCCGGAAGACGCTGGATGCAGGTCGCTTCCAACCGGTATCTGTGGAAATCCAAAGGGGAGGCCTATGTTCAGCAGTGGACGTCCTATGGCTGAGATGATGATGATGATAACATTGGAGGGTCCAATCTGGAGCTGCTTTACCACTAGTTTCTTCAGTTTACTTGTGATAAGAGCTCGAAAAACTAAATTTTACTTCAGTTGGACATACAATAGTTTAGTCTCTATCTTTATTTACCTGCATTAAAACAGGTTTACCTAGGTTTTTTACCTATCATAATATCATATTTACAGAAAAGCTTCCATACTTATGCAAATTCATAAAGACTCTCCAATTTATTACAATTACAACCACAATTAACGACCGTATTTAGTCCCATAATATCCCACAGGCAAGTCAAAACATCACTAATATCCATATCTTAAGCAAAACCTTTTAAATACCACTCCAAACCTATCCCCGTTGAAACACGTGAAGTTCTCTCAAAACGAAACGTATTTCACTCAGACTAAGTTATAAATAGACTAGAGAAATAAATACGACACACCATCTATTTTTGTTACCCGGTATATTTTTGACGCAATTCCTAAGACAACATACTACCGTCAGCTGATTTTGACAATTTGCTGACACAGAGACAAATCTAGCGGCGAGATGAAAGTTGGAATTTTAATGTGTGAGGGTATTTTTGAATTATAATTATTGATATATAATGGGAGGGTAGGGCATGTGTTATGACAAATTGGTGGGGAAAAAAGTGGATGATGAAATTCCTTGCTGTCTCTTTGATGTTGGGTGGCAGTTAAAACTTTGGTGGTATTGGAACTAAACTATAGTTCGTTTCTAATTTTATTGAGAGTAAATTTTGAAGCATTAACCTCCAATTATATGGTAAAAAGATGTTATTTAGAAAATATAAAACAAGACCTCCAAGAATTCGCATAGGATCTTCTTCGTGGCCTAATCCCTCATAAATCAATATCAAAAGTCATTTATTGAAATAAGCTGTTTTTGACTTTTGAAGGTCAATTTTTCCCCCAAAGCGCCCCCCTTCGACACCTCCTAGTGTTTTGGCAGGGATGAAGAATTGGCGGAACAAACTCTCCAGCATAAAATGTCAAACTATAAAGACAGAGGCCTTGTTTCTCAGCTATGGGAACATAAAAACTGAATATGCCTATGACGACATACACGAGTTTGACTATTCGTTGAAATAGAGACAAATTTAGCGTTAAGATGAAAGTTGAAATTTTAATAGGCGAGGGTATTTTTGACTTATACATAGATAATGAGAGGGCGGGAATGTCATAAAACATGTATCTATGACAAATTGATGACAAAATTTTGTAGAAAAAAAAATTGGAGACGGAATTCCTTGTCGTGTCTTTGATGTAAAGATTTTTTATATTATATTCGTTGGTCCTGGTGGCATGAAGTGGTGGAATATAAATAGCTAGTTGGTAGAGAAAGATGTGCTAACATAATTATGATAGGTATAATAAATCATAGAGCTACATATTGCCTTTAAAACTTCGGCGCAACTTAATCCACTTAGGCCCTCGTGTTAGCAACTAACTCTGAGTTTAAAAGATAACTCGGGTTCCTGCAAGTGGGCCTTAGAGATAGAATTAACATCAAACTTGCAGCTAGAAGCTGCTAGAAGCTTTATGTAATAAATAAATATTTGAAGGTCATTTACAAGTTTCCACAGATAAATAATTATTTTGATGGATTACAGCTACTGCCACCAGTAGAAAGGAGGCCAGTGTCCGAAAAGTAGAAACATTGTACACGGGAGTAGCCGGATTGTAGGTATACGTAAGGGGAAGATCCTTTTCATAATTTTCACGACCCAAAAAGGTTCATCCATCTCAATAAGATAAGCCTACGCAGTCAAGGCAACTACTGAGGACGACACTCCTGTTAAAGATTTACATTCCAAAAATTACCTTAAAAGTCTAAAGAAATAACAAAATTCGAGAGACAAAACGTAAAATCCTCGCTAACCATTTAAGGATATACTGACAAATATACAAACAAACCTTGTGGAAACAATGCATTTAAAACCGTGACCCACTACCCCATATCTTTTATGTCCAAAAAATGTGTTTTATATAAGGGGCTCTGACATTTTAATAAATTATGACAGTTTACGACACCTAAGAAACTTGATTCTGTGATTTTATAATCGATTTTAAAGTTTACCGGGTCCGATTTTTGTGCCCATATGCACACTGTCCGCCCGGCATTGGTTTCGGCCATGCTGCGGGGCGAGACGGAGTGGGAAGCGGTCGCCTCCTTCTGCGAAGCAGTAATGCTCGCGAAGGAGGAGGCGCGCCGCGAGCGAGAGAGGACAGAGTCCTCCCTCCGCCCCAACCGCGGTGTAGGACGCCCACGGCGACAGACGTCGCGCGACGATCTCCGGCCACCGTAGGCGCGGGCATGCGGGCAGCGAGTAAAGGGCAACTCGCTGCCCGACCAAGGACCATGCCCGGGTCGACGGCGCGTTGTGTCCCACGCGCGCCTCAAAGAGCGTCAGCATAATGACGGGGCCCCCCTCTCAGAGGGCCAAAGCCTGCCGGGGTCGCGGGATTATTCCCTTACCGTAACCCCGGAACTTAACAGGCTATGAAGGACACCGTGGATTTTAGTCAGTAGAAGTCTGACAGTCCCTCCCGCCCTGCCCGGGGTTGGAGGACTCATTTGATGATTTTACCACGCTAAAAAAAAAAAAAAATATGCACACTGTCTACAATTTTGACGAGATTTAATTGAATATAGGGTGACTGGGAAGTAGTGTACGATACTTAAACACGTGATTGTGCTCAAGATAACAAAAAAAAATATTATGGGATCAGAGCCGAAATCGTGAAAAAAATATCAGCTGAATGTACTGAACAGCTGCTTTTTTTTCTTTTTCTGGTTTGATCCTATCGTAAAAGTTGTTGGTTATCATGAGCACAATTACGTGTTTAAGTATTATCGTATACTAATTGTCAGTCACCCTATATAGTAAATTGTGAAGTTCTACTTCAACTACGTGTAACTAGAAGATTACCTCACTGGTACATAATTTCGGGATAAAAAATATCCTTTGTGTTAATCCAGGTTATAACCTATCCTTGTCCTAAAAAAACAAGCCATCCATCTTCATAAACGTGGTGGCAGGACTATCGGATAACCGTTGCCCCGGAACGCAAAGGGCTATTGATAGACAGCGTGTATTTTAGTCAGTACAAGTCTGACAGTCCCTCCAGTCCTTCATTGGGTTCCGAGGACTCATTTCATGAATTTAACACGTGAAAAAAACCGGCCAAGTGCGTGTCGGGCCACGCACAGTGTAGGGTTCCGTAGTTGCCCATCAAAATACTTATGCGAACTAACTAAACTGATTCGCTGAATTTAATTTTAAAAAGAAAAATTTTCAAAATCGGTCCAGGAGTCTTCCTAACCTCCTCCTTTTTTTGAAGTTAGTTAAAAATAGTTGACGATAAAAACCTACCTATCCCCAAAAAACATACCTATAAAAACTGTAAAAATAAAGTTGACAAACTTGCATTTGCAGTTGTCTCCGATACATTTTGTTTAAGAAAATATGATATCAAGTACATTTTATAAGTTGGTCGACTATTACTCGTAAAGTTGTAAAGCCTACTTAGTCATGATAATTTTCTTTTAAACTTCGTTATATGTACTACTATTGTGAATTTTTTCACACCCCCAAACATAACCGTTTAGCTGGTAGAGGGGGGGGACACTCGAATCGAGCAAAATTTAGCACTTTAAAGCTTAATACTTCACAAACGAATTTTTTTATCAAAAAATTGTTAATGGAAACTCACATTATTTTTTAAAGGCCTATTTAATGATACCCCACACTAAGGGGTACGCAAGAAAAAAAAAATCCTCACTTTACGTGTAAGTACTGGAGGTACCCTAAAAAAAAATATTTTACGAGATTTTATTTTACCACTTTTTCGGCACAACAAATCCGTATATTTACACCAAATTACAGCTCTCTAGTACTGTGCGTCTCTGAGCTAAACTGCGGACAGACGGACGGACGGACGGACGGACGGACGGACGGACATGGCGAAACTATAAGGGTTCCTTGTTGACTACGGAACCCTAAAAAACCAGTGTACACATAGTGCTGGCCCAGTGGTATCGGTCCCGACTTACAAGTTGTAGGTCGTGAGTTCGAACCCCGCCAGGCACATAACTTTGTGTAATTTATTTCATCACCACTGCTCTCAAAACGATGAAGGAAAACATCGTGAGGAAACCGGCATGTCCTAGAACCAAACTTTGGAAGACATGTGATCATCATCATCTGCTAACCCGCACTGGGCCCGCGTGGTGGATTATGACCCATTCCTTCTCACAGAGAGGAGGCCTGTGTCCCAGCAGTGGAAATAAAAAAAACCATCGTCATAAACTTTCTCATATTAGTTAGATAAAACCCTTAATATATTACTGAAAAAGATAAATTGCACAAGTTTTTTATTAATTTTCAGAAGTTAAGGAAGTAATTTTGAATTTTTATATTTATTTAAAAAAGTAAGCAATTCCAAATAAAACAGTAGTTCAAAATAAATTAAATTAATTGGTCCCATAACTCACAAATAACGAGACATAATTGGTGTGCATAATTATTTATTTAATTGCTTTATTACAATACGATATCGACATAACCGGTTTTGATTAAAAGGTTCAAAGAAGTATTTGGTAATGTAAGAATAACATTTTAAAATTACCTTGTTTATATTAATCTTTGTAGCACTTTTTGATATACCTACGAAACAAAAAAATATGACAACATAATTTTATAAGTTAAAAACATCAAACGGGCATCAGAAATACATTTCTTTTTTTGTGTTGGAAATACCATTAAATTAGTACTCCCGTCCTGTCCGCTAGTGGAAGGGCCATCGGACTCTTGCTGCCTTAAAACCACTCTTTGCGTTCCAGTGTCACGGTGTCCTTTTAAGACAGTACCACGACCCCGGCTGGCGTTTAAAACCCTCTTCTCTTTGAGGCGGTCAACTCAGGCATAGTCCTTTAACAGTAACCGAGCGAGCTACCCATTATTCGCCGTCCGCGTGCTTTCATCATATCCTGAACTGTAACGTTAAAGGCTTAAAGCACATTTTTCCGTCACTTCCATCTCTTCCTCAGTCACGTGACTACAACTCGAATAACCTACCTATCTAAGACAGTACAAAAGAAACAGAATATCGGTGGTAATGACACATTGATAGTACTTATACAACGGAGTAGACTGTAGTCGAGTCACGCGGACCAAGCCTGTACCACCCGCTGGCTGGGCCGGTAAGATGGCGCTTGGTGGAAATTATTGTCTAGAATGAAAGCTGCGAAATTTTGGGAAATTTGAGTGAAACAGGTTAAAAGACTTGATTTGACAAACTTTTAAGCTATTGTCAAACAGACGGGTGAAGCAAACGCGATCATTACGCGAATTTCAACTTTCAACTTAACGCTTTTGTCTCTATTTCAACGAATAGTCAAAATCGTTTAATTGTCGTCATAGGCATATTCAGTTTTTATGTTCCCATGGCTGACCCACAAGGCTTGTCTTTATAGTTTAACAACATAATTATGCAAGTGCTAAATTAATTAACTTATACTACAACAAATAAAATATTTAACATAAATAATCCGCAAACCACATTTTAGCGGCCTCACTCCGTTCGAGACAATAGGCAACTGAACCAAACCGGTGTATTAAATAATTATCCTATTATTATATTCAAAATTAACGCTAACTAATCTTGTTTAGTAAATCTATTGTTTGGCCAATCAAGTTGATGAAAACAATTTTGATTGTGTTAGAAAGCACGCGCAGCCACAGATAAAAAAGTAAAAAAATGTTCTATGATCAGTAATCTGTATAAAAATGTAAATGAAATATTTTATTTGTTGAACTGTTAATAAACAAGTTGTCTTTAATTGTTAAACTTTTATATAAGAGCTTATTTTATTTAAGACTACTTTTAAGATTTTTTGAGGAGTTCCACTGTGGTTTCAGCAAAAAATCCTGCATTTTAGTGAAGATATTTTTTGTGGTGGCATGTAAGCGGTCGTCAAATTCATTATTATTAAAACTTTACTTTTCATTGCCCTTTCAAAACAGTAATCTATTCTAAGCACACATTGAAATATAAAAGACATATTAATTATTCGCTTCAATTAAAAGCGCTTCAGACGGACATGTCGGACATTTCTTCAGTTGAAACGAAATGTGTCATTATTTTGTGCGACTCAAATACAATTAGAAGTAGACCTGACTTTGCGCATATTCAAAAATCCTGTATCACTGAAACATAAAATTAAAATACGTGTGGCACTCAGAGATTGTCGCGGTAAAGCTATTGCTTTTTAAAGAAAAAAATATCGCCTACCGCGAATATTTAACGCGAATATAATTTATTTAAAATGTTTCTGGTGCACTACTGTAATGAAGAAAAATAAATTGTAATGAAGATAATTATAAATGGGTCTTTTATATACTGGATGCCCAGGTCTCACTTCCAAACTGGGTCAAAATTTTCTACAGGCTATTGGCTCAGCACGCTTCCACTGCGCCACTCTGCTTGGTATAGGAGAATTTTATAAGTAGGTTTCATTGTGAAAACCTCCTTTAAGCAAACAAAATAAAAAGGAAGATAAAGAAAAAACTGAAAAACAAAAGAAGATCTACCGCTTTCCCATCGTGTAACTGACACAGCCTTGCGATGTACTTTACATCTTTCTGTTCTCGACATAAAACATTACAATACCTTCACTAACAAAAGGCTCTGACAAGCTTTCCTTATAAAATCTTATTGTTTTCAGTCATTCTTGTCTTGAAAATGTAGTGTCACATTTAAGGGCTTCACACACAGCATCTATAATGTAAAGATGTACACTAAAGCACGATACATCTCATAACATCTTTCAATAGAGATTCGAAGATGTAAAAATATACATTACTGCAGTGTGTGGTCTCCTGACGATTTCTATGGAAAGATGTAATGAGATGTTTCGTGCTATAATGTACATCTTTACATTATAGCTGCTGTGTGTGAAGCCCTTTAGAGATATTTTACTTGAATTGTACGGAAAATTGTATTATATTGTTTCTGTTACAAGGTTGAAAGTTTTAATCATCGTACTAAAAATTTAATCCGTTAAGACACCGGGGTCGTGAGACCGTCTCATCAGGTAACCGTGGCCCCAGAACGTAAAGGGCTATTGAAAGATCCACATAGAAAAAAGTGGAAAATTCACAGCTCTATCCGAGTCAGTCTATAAATTCTCCAACTGCAATAAGAAGTACGGGTAGAAACGGTGTAAGGAATATTTATTACAACGGTATTTTAAAGTAACGCATGTGGAAGCGTTACTTTAAAAGTGTGTTAGTCGGTAGTTTTGTTGTGTTTTGTTGTATGTACACTTCAGTGTTGTAGTCAATGTTACTGTTAGGATAACGTTAAGGGAAACTATAAAATTTTCTTATTTTTTAAATGATAAACCCAACGTGTAAAGTTAATAGCGCAAAACCTCTCGTGGGGTAACGCAGCCCACGTATACTGATCAATGTTTGTTCTAAAATATTTTGGAAAAAAAAAAATGATTTTTCATACTGTTGGGCTCGATAAATTTCTCATTTTGTATAAAAAAAAAAAAACTTTTTTTTCTTTTGTATTTACTTTATGTAAAAGATTTCTACGATCACTTCGATGTCTGTTTGTCAAGTCCCTTTTACGATGACGCGTAGAAGCATTGTTCTTTTTTTTGTTGGCCAATTTTATAACCTTTATTAACAATTTATTAAAACTAAAGTTATGGAAAATATTCTTAATTTTATAAACCTTAAAACTACAATTTCAAAACTTTTATTAAATATTTATCAGTTCAGTTTTAACGTTATAAAATAGAATAATGTTAAAACTAACCACATAATAATTGCCACCAGTCCTGTGACGTCAATGTTCACGTTAGTCACAACTCCACAAGTAGTCGTAACCCTATGTTCAGAGGCTCATAAAATAAACATAACAATTAAATAAGAAAATAATTTGCATTTACATAATATACGAGTATTATAAGCATCAAAAATCACTGGGTCAATCTCCAATTTTGTTTTTTGTCAATGGATGGTTGCACTATCAGTAAAAGTATCGCGCGTCATAATCCTCAACGGAAGCCTCAAAATTGAAGATTGACCCCACTACACAATGCAAAACTTTTCTCAATGGCAATCAAACTATTGTGAAAGTAATATAACCTACACAATAATTGCCAACAATCCAGTGACGTCAATGTTGACGTCAGTCACAACTCCACAAGTAGTCATAACCCTAATGTGTGTACAATATGACAGGACGTGAATGTCAGTCGAAGTTATGTCTGACTTTCAAATGTCCACGACTATAGTTTGACGACAAGGAACATGTGTGTGTGTTTGTGGAGATCTCTGATTCGTAGGGTAATTAATGTTATGTAAAGAAAGCCCTGGAATGAAAAGGGCATGTGACAGGGTACTTTTTAGTCAGTAAGAGTCTGATAGTTTCTTCGACTATTTTCAAAGAAGGAGGGCTAATTTTATGATTTAAGGTGAACCACGGGCAAATATAATTATGTAATTTCCAGTGTACACCCAGGTGAACCAAGCGGGTGGACTAAGGGCAATAAACGTTAAATTATTGTCCAAACTTGAGTATAAATTGCTTTTAGTTATTTTTTTTGTTTTTGCAAAAAATTGATTTCTTTATAATACCTATGCAATTTCAATTATACACTTAAGCCTCCTTCCATAAGTTGTCAAAATCCGAAATGTAATTTGGAAAGAATACGAGTAAGCCAGATTTGTATCATCATCAGCCTAGTTGGCTAGGCTGATGATGATACAAATTAAACTAGGCTACTGTGTGTCGGGATTGGCATACCCAGTACCCACATAGAGCGAAAATTTTATGAAAAGTAATTTTGTTTATTACAATATATATAGGTTAATGTCACTAAAACTATTGACGACGCTGTTTACTAAAATGCCAATATTATCAAAACATTGTGTTTCTACCGTTTATTCATGTTCTGACATTTATGAACTCAATATGTTTTTGTCATTCTAAATGTCAATAAATGAAAAGGGCAATGGACGAAAACAACATTTTAGATGACAAATGTCTCTTGTGTCATAAAAACAAACAAAAATGGTCTACCAGTATTTAGGTAGTTACAATACGGGATGAATTATGCTGGACAGTGGCGTGCCCCAGGCGAACCCTTTGCGGGGCAAAAGCGAGGCGAGGATTCAACGATTTTAAGACAATCGTCTACCGAGCGCTCGTCCATACTAAACGAGAAAACGTTTTCCTGCCCTGTAAATGTTATCCTATCCCAATGATTTTTTAGAATGCTTCGACACAGTAAAAAACAATGTTTATAAGTTTTCTTTTTTTCAGAAGTAACTCTTAGGCGCCTGTAACTTTCAACTGATAATAATTAAAAAAAGAAAACCTATAAACCTAGTTTTTTAGTGTGTCAGAAACATTCTAAAAATCATTGAGATAGGATAACATTTAGCGGCAGGAAGACGTTTTCTCTTGTATTATGGACGAGCGCTCGGTAGACTATTGTCTTAAGTAGTTCATGGTTCATGCTACACCGATTGACGGCGACGTTCGCTTCCCGGATTTGAAATATGGATGCCGTACGGTGTCACTAAGCACATATTTGAAAAATGTTATACAATATTTGTGAGTTTTCAATCCGTGCCTCATCCGTGCTCGGAGCTCGGATCGAGTCAGCAGTACTACTATCTAACGAAACACGTAAGTACGGCCGAATATTTGGGCACCTCTTACTCTCTATCAATAAATTACGGACTTAAAATTAGCTAGTTCAAAAGTGCCTCTTTGATGACCTTATTGGAATAAATGATTTGACTTTGACTATACTACGAGTATCTAAAATTTTGTGTCAACATGATTGGAACATTTTCCTATAATAATATGTAATCTCAGGACAGAAGTACTAATAGGTAGTAAAGTTCACTCAAAGGTTTCGATTTACTTTCTCACGGGCCAGTATTTTCGTTGACGGTCTAAGAGAGTAGACCCTCTGGCGTGGTCTAGCATTCATCATCATCATCATCAGCCGGAGGACGTCCACTGCTGAACATAGGCCTCCCCCTTAGACCGCCACGCTGAACGACAATTCGCCACTTGTATCCATCGGCTGCCCGCGACCCTCTACCCTCCGGTCTAGCATTGTTTCTCCTTAATTGACTAAATAGTTACTCTACCAGATACAGTTTCTTCTACAACTAATAACCAACCTTAACTACCTGAAAATTAGGCAAGAATTTCCAATCTCCTTCACCCCAAACAGTTCGAAACCCAATAACCTGTGTCACCACATACCACTTCAAACCCTTTATATAAAGTTTTCTATTAATGTCAAGCATTAATTGATTTAACACCAAATATCCCGGTTACAAATGAATCAACAGGTTACTTTAAATATGTATAGATGTATAGTAAGAAAAGACCCTTCTGTTTGTCAATTTATTAAGTTCGGTTCTAAAAATCAGCTATTTCCGCGTTGGACTTTTCTGAAGGGAAAATAGCACTTTGAGTAACCATAAAGGTAACAATGTTAAGCTAAAGTATACATAGAATGATGAATGATAATTTTAATACATTATTACAATGGACATCAAGACATGAGTTCCCAAAGTCACAATAATTATGTGTAACTATGAAAATAGAAAAAACAGTAATGACAAAATTATACAAAACCAAAGGAAAATTATTAAATTACTAATAAGGTAGATTATACAGGGTGTAATTTTGTAATGCCACCTGGAGGTCGCCCGAAGAATCCAACTCGGATGGGCAGCGTTTGGGAAGCTACGCGATATCTTCTCATCGAGAATCCCACAGTGTCTCAAGACAAGGGTGTTTGACCAGTGTGTGTTGCCAGTGATGATATATGGCTCCGAAACGTGGTCCTTGACTGCTGGCCTCTTAGAGAGACTAAGGGTCACTCAACGAGCAATGGAAAGAGCTATGCTCGGAGTTTCTTTGCGGGATAAAATCCGGAACATGGATATTCGGCGAAGAACCAAAGTCACCGACATAGCTCATAAAATTTGCAAGTTGAAGTGGCAATGGGCAGGCCACATCGCTCGTAGAACTGACAACCGATGGGGAAGAAAAGTTCTCGAGTGGCGACCACGGACCGGAAAACGCAGCGTAGGCAGGCCTCCCACTAGGTGGACCGACGACATCGTGAGGGTCGCGGGCAGCCGATGGATGCAAGTGGCGAATTGTCGTTCGGCGTGGCGGTCTAAGGGGGAGGCCTATGTTCAGCAGTGGACGTCCTCCGGCTGTTGATGATGATGATGACCTGGAGGGAAAGTACTCTTATCATAATACTTACTACAGATATATTTTTTTCAAACTGCAGTATTAAACGTACATTCCCTCCAGGTGGCATTACAAAATTCCACCCTGTATAATAAGAAATGTCAATAAGATAGGGAATTCCTATGTAGTTAAAATTTTGATAGGTTTAGTTTTTATTTTATTTATTGGAAAATAAAATAGATCGCCATAATATTAGAGGAATAATTAATGTACATCTATTACAAATGTTTTGGAAATGGCCGAAAAGCTTTTTTTCGAATACCATCACCCAAGGATCTTCAAATCTTCTACAAAATTCTCTTTATTTCTAACAAAGGTTACGCTAACAAGAAACTTGGCATTGTTAGAATTATTCCGTGAGTACTGTAGGACTGGCACAGATTGAAACATTATTTCTTGTGAATATTTACGTTTGTATATACTCATACATGTGTTTTTAGACGCCGCGTCGGGTAAGATTAATTGTTTTCTAAATATAATCTCTTTCTAAACACTGAAGAAATATTGTTTTCAGTACTATTTGGCTTTGAGAAATATTTTAAGCAGGTAGGTAATTATTATAAACTTTGCTGTTGTATGAAAATACACAAAATTAACTACATTCTGGCTTTTTCACCATTTTTTTTAAATTAGTCCTGCCACTGTTAGCGATGGATGCAAGTGGCGAATTGTCGTTCGGCGTGGCGGTCTAAGTTTGTACGGGTCAGAGCCCATTCGTACCCTAAAATTCGTACCCCAGCATTAAAGTTGTGGATTCGGCCCCTTTATAGGTGCCCATTGGTCTCCTGGTAGGGTACCAATTAATATTTTAATAAAATATATTATTTTTAAGGTACCCATTCGTACCCTCTAATATAATACAATATAAGTTAAAGATTCGGCACCTATTCAGGTGCCTATTGGTCCCCTGAGATAAAATTAGCTATATTTACTTATGAAACGGTTTACAGAGTACACTTGTGAACAGTTTATTAACGGAATTAATTTATAAAATCGATTGTAAAATTGTCTCTCTACGAATGCTTGTTCAAAAAAACGGGTTACAAAATTAGATAAGGTGTTTTGGTTGTATGTTATGGCTGCCTCTGTGACATATTGGTTCTTGAAAGTGACTGTGAATACGAGACTGTTCAATGTGTCTTTAATGGTCTTTTATTAAATGAAGTTCGCCTAACGAAATAAACTTTTTTTTTTCTCACTGCCTTTGAAAGAAAAGATTTTTTGTAGGTTTTTTTAAACTTTTTATGTGGCTGTTTTGAAGTCGGTTACATTTTTTTTTAAGTTTTATTTTTATTTTATCCTTTTTAGTTTCACTGAATAGTGAAACTAAAACCCAAATTGTATGGGCCAAATAGCAGAAACCTCGGAGTAATCGGTGTAGACAAAGTTGAAAACTTTATAGGTTTTTGTTGATTTTTCAATAAGTGCTAGTCCGATTTCGATAAAATTTTAATGGGACCATTCCGGAAGTATACCCTATCTAACAAAAAAGATTTTTCAAATCGGTTGTGCGACGGTGTTATGCCCGAACAAACATAAAAGAAAATACAAACGTCCGAATTGAGAACCTCCTCCTTTTGGAAGTCAGTTAAAAATAATGAACGTTCTAACATTAATTCTATTTTGCTGCAAAAATTGCGTTAAAATTTGGTAAGTACTCTCCAGATGTGGGCGGGGTGTGGAATGCAGAAGCGGGAGGGGTAAACTTAGCCAGAGTATCTGCGCGCAAGCAAATAAGATTTAAGTTATTATGATTTTGCATGTATGTATGTAGTTGGTAAATATACAAAAAAAAAAGAAGTGATTATTTACTGATGATATTGTTTTTTTTTGCATATTTTATATTTAATTTTGATTTAAATGATGGTCAATCAAGGCTGATTTTTGTAAAAAGAGTTGTATTTTGTTAGTTTCTAGGAAATTGGGATTTTGCATGTGTATTTGTTGTTAGTAAAAATGTTAGTTTTACGTAGTGGATAAAGACTGATTTTACTTTTTATATTTCTTTTATACAAAGTTATTGTAATATTGCATTATTTTATAGATCTCTTTGACTGTACAAAATACTAACAATTAATTGTTTATTTGTTTGTACACTAGATGTAAATTTATCTAAAATTCAGTTATTACTGAAATTTTAAATAGTTACACAGTTTTATTTTACTGATTATTATAGTTATCATATATTTTGTTAAATATTTACAAATGTACAAGAAACTAAAAGTTGATAAATTATTTTGAAGACTGACTTAATGCCTAGAGCCTAGAGGCATTTATTAAACTTAATCTTATTTGAAATAAACATGATATCTACCGAATTACTATATTTTTATTTTACACTTTTCTGCGCGACTGTACCAGGACTACCAAGCTGCAGTATACACATGTACATGGTACTTATATTAGAAGAATGAATAAAAATAAATATTCTTCAGGGTACGAGTGGGCCCCTCAAAACTTCCAGGGTACGAGTGGGCACAGGGTGCGAATCTTAGGGTACGAATGGGCTCTGACCCGTTTGTACTGTTTGAACTGTTTGGGGTGAAGTAGTTTGGAAATTCTTGCCTAATTTGCAGGTAGTTAAGGTTGGTTATTAGTTACTGAAGAAACTGTATCTGGTACAGTAACTATTTGGTCAATTAAGGGTAAACAATGCTAGACCGGAGGGTAGAGGGTCGCGGGCAGCCGATGGATACAAGTGGCGAATTGTCGTTCAGCGTGGCGGTCTAAGGGGGAGGCCTATGTTCAGCAGTGGACGTCTTCCGGCTGATAATGATGACTATTAGTGAAGCATTGGAGACTGTTAGACTCTTGGTGACTAAAAATTCGCCCTGTTCCTTCGATTGCCTTTTGCAATCCAGGGCGATATTACCCCGTTTAGACGGCACTGCGACTGGCATTGTATCAGTACTTTCAAATATAAATTATTAATTGAATAAATATTATGAAAAAAAAAAAACAAAAACAAACAAATCTGAGGCCTATAATTAAAAAGTTCCAAAATGAAATTCCTAAACATCAAAAAATCCTCGAAAAAAAAAAACCACAAACAAATATAGTACTCTAAAATAGAACACCATTTAAAACGTCGGAATTTTCAAAATAAACTAAGCAAGGACTTATAACCGGTAAAAACCGCGCGCATCACTAGCTTGAGGTAAAATGTAGTGCGGGCGATTCCGCACTTGGCTTCGTGCCAACACCTCTTCCGTTCTGATCGACGAATAAAAACCGATAACAGCCGAGCTCAAGAGACACGATCTTGATATAAAGACTAGAATTCGGTTTGAACTTTGCTTGGTAAATTAGCATTCTTTATCACGCGTTTAAATAAAAGAAAACTAGAAAAAAAGGCAACCAATTTTTAACATTTGTGCAATGAAACTGGCCACTTTTATTTATATTACGATTTTAAATGTCAAAATAGATGAAATAAAAATAATTACGTACTAGGCTTTTTTTTAAAAAAAAAAAGAATATTCGACGAGAGATATTTGTTGAAATTGGAACATAATTTAATAAAAAACAGAGAACGCTACACACACTAGTAGAATAAATGAATGTTTACCTACTATCTTTGTGTCTTTTTATTCAGATCCGTTCAATAGTTTTTGCATGAAAGAATAGCAAGCTTCCATCCATACATACATCCACACTCCAAACTTTCACGTTACTAATTTGGACTAAAGTTTTTGTTTCCAGCTCATGCTGTACCACTATTGGACCAAAGCCTCTCCCAGGTTTTTTTTAGAACTCTAATCCTGCGCCACGTCGTACCAGCCAGCCCTCACGGTATGCATTCGAGTCGTGAATCGCATCCCTTTGTATACTAAGGTTGTATTTTCCAATGGAGAATGTTATTTAGTTAATTTTGGTATTCAAACAGAAATGCATTACCGTAATATGCTACAAGCAAAATTCTTATGCAAATATTCCAGCTAAACTAACAACAAATAGTTCGCAAAATTAGGTTACCGTTAAATATTTCACTACAATATTAAAGTACCTTAAGGTAAATTAAAATAAATGTATTTAAAAAATGAGAATGTCCCGCTTTATAATTATTAAACCTCATAAATAATAACTTCAAAAAAACGTAAAATTAAACGATTTCTGACATCCACATTTGCGTATTACGAAAGCAAAATAATCGAGGCGGTACGAATTGGTACGAACTACGAGTAGTACAAATTATGCGCGGTTAAAAAATGTCAACCATAATATAATTTTGTTGGATGTTATGATTTAACATTGTGTTTTTTTGTGTGCAAACCTGCCATTGTTGTTTACGTTACAACTCGAATTTTTTTTAGCGTGATAAAACTATCAAATAAGTCCTCCAACCCCGGGCAGGACGGGAGGGACTATCAGACTCGTACTGACTAAAATCCATGGTGTCCTTCAATAGCCCTTTTTGTTCCGGGGTCATGGCAATGAGATAAGTCCCGTGACCCCGGCAGGCTTTGGCCCTGTAGAGGGGGGACACTCTTTAAAACGCGCTTGGAACACAACGCGCCGTCGACCCGGGCATGGTCCGTGGTCAGATAGCGAGTCGCCCATTACTCACCGCCCGCATGCCCTCGCGTACGGTGGCCGGAGATCGTCTTGCGACGTCCGTCGCCGAGGGCGTCTACCACTGGTAATGGTCTTCCCTTAGCCTCGTCCATCGCCTACTGCGTCCAGTCGTCGTAAGAATCATCGGTCTTTTTAAATGATTCTTTTGAAATAGACCGATGATCCTTTTATCAATTGATAAAAAGACAGTGATTAGTTGTACTCGTTTGTATTTTGTTGTAAAATCGTCATATTTATTATGTTAAAAGAACCCACTTATCATTAAATATCATTAAATTTTCTTTGATCTAATAAAACTACAATCCAAGGTCAAACAATACGGGGAAATTTTAGTTTCCTCTCATCTCACTTAAGTAAATCAGAAACGTTTAAATTATGATCAATTTGTTGAATGATCCGTTGTCTCTAATATTTTGAAGATCAAAGACGATGTTAACAAGTGTGAACCAGTTATAATTATTGTGGTAATCTGACGAACGATACACATAGAACAGTTTGGTGAAAAAATATTACGGCAAACATGACTTCCTGACCTAATGCAGGTAAAACAGTGATCAAAATACGATGGAAAAAACCCTATATTTCAAATCACAACCGCTATAATTCCTACGCTCCTCAAACAAAGAACTGGACTTTGGACTTCCCCGACATCGAAATGCTAATAATTATTATTGAATAAATATATGACGAAGTAACTAGTTACTACTTTCAACACTCTCTGTCATAGCACGTTTGGCGCAATGGAAACATGAGCACCCGTGGAGTGGCTATAACCGATGTGACTCGAGTTCGAATCCCACATCCAACGGTAACTTTTTAATTATTTTCTTAACTCATTTTTCTACAAAAAATTAACAATTATGAGTTTCTTTGAGAACGTTACCCTGCGCACCCGAAGAACTTCGGAACCGGCTATAGAAACATTCGAGGAATGTAGTGATTACAATGATTCGACAATAGAGGGCGATACCAATAATAGCGTTCCAAACATAACTATGGATGACGAGCACGAAGAAATACAAGAACTCAAACAACAAATCCGTGGACTTAATAACCAATTGCAGGCAGCACATGAGGAGATAAATAATCTCTCTATTGAAAACACAGATTTAAGGAAGGCGATGGAAATAATGAATAATAAATACAAAATTATAGAAAAAGCGACCAAAAAGTTAGCTAACGAGAGAGTAACACCAAATAAAAAAACAAAATTGCACACACCTCTCAAACATTCCATAAAAAAATCAGGAAATTCAAGATACGGGACTCCAGAGTTATTCACCCCCACTCAAGTTACTCCGCGGAATAAATCAGTTCAATCAATTAAACAAAGGAGAATAAGTTCTACTCTAGAGGAAAAGAGCAAGCTGTGCATCATAAGCAGCAACCGATCGAATAAAATATTAACAATTGCGGAAAATACTTTTCCATGCCACCAAATATGCCATTATGTCTTACCAAATTGTGGCATAAAAAATTTGTTAAGTAATATAGACACTAAACTATCTGGCTACACGATGAAGGACAATTGCATTATTTTTATTGGTGAGAATGACTTCCAAACAACGAATAATTACTTTGAATTAATAAAAAACATACGTGAAAGTTTATCAATCATTAAGCATACGAACGTAATATTGTGTTTACCTACTTATAAATATGGTTATTATTGCGGAATGTATAATTTTAGAATTGAAATGTTTAGTAATTTGTTATATCAGGACATACAAATTGACAATTATGCTATATTATTTGACTCTAATTTAGACCTAACATATGAATATTCGATGTATCAAAGACAGACTGGTAAAATTAATAATTATGCCGTTTCAAATATTTTTTCTAATCTTAAGTACTATATTTCAACTGATTGTAATTTAAATATTCAGAAACTTGCGAACGAACCAGTGTCGGAAAAAGATGTCTTGTTTTGCGACTCACCTTTTTCTTTTGCTTCATGTACTACTGACGTCCCAAACCAAAATTTTTTTCGTGTATAACTCATTATGTATACTGCATCAGAATATTAATGGACTATTATCCAAGGCTGATGTAATAACAGAACATTTGGATACGCTCATGAGGAATGGGAAATGCGTAAGTGTATTGTGCTTTACAGAACACAATATGAAGCAAGGTGATCTTAACTTACTGAATATACCAAATTTTGTTTTGGCTACAAGTTTCACTAGACTAAAGCGAAATGGTGGCTCTTGTATATTGATTAATAACCACATTAACTTCAAAGAAATAGAATCTGTGAAAAAGTTAAATGTTCCTAATGTGTTTGAATGTTGTGCAGTCGAATTAACGGACGATAACGTTATCATTTTGTGTATTTACAGAGTTCCTAATTCAACTAAGATACATATTTTCTTTGATAACTTGAAAGCATATTGCAACAGTTTTGCTATAAAAGTAACCAAAAAATAATTGTATGTGGCGACTTTAATATTGATGTTCTTCAGGATACCAAAAGCTCTAAACTGTTTAAACAACTTGTGAAGGAATTTAATCTAAAACTAGAAATAAATGAACCAACACGCCCTAGTAGTGGTACATGTCTAGACAATTTTTTTCATAACATAAGAGGTTGCAAAAGTGAGATTTTGGAGTTAGGTGTGTCTGACCATACAGCACAACTTATGAAGTTCCCGGTATCACAAAAGTGTATTCTACCATATTATTATATATATAAAAGAGATTACAGCAAGGAAAATATTAACCTTTTTAAGAAACATATCTCCAGTCTCAGTTTCTCTGATGTCTATGAATGTGATGAAGTAAATGAGTGTTTTAACTCATTTTTTGAACTGTTTAAATTAATATACGATCTATGTTTTCCACTTGTCAAACGTAAAATTTCTACAGTTACTAAACCAAAGTGGATCACACGTGGAGTTAAGCGTTGCAGTAGAACCAGGCGATCTCTACTGTGGAAATATAGACTAACACGAGACCACGATTCTAAAGTAGCGTTCAAAACCTTCTCTAAAAGATATCAAAATGTTATCAAACTAACTCAGAAAGCACAGAACTCTTATTTTATTGGAACAAGCTCAAACAAGTCGAAGGCAACTTGGAAAGTTATTAAATCTGTAAAATCGAATATTCCTAAAACGAATATAAATGCGATTAATGTAAATGGCAACTAATAACAGAACCCAAACAAATAGCACAAAATTTAATGACTATTTCGTATCGTCAGTACAAACAAATTCTAATTATTAAGCCAAACATTTTTAGCACTTAATTCGCATAAATCCATGTTTATGTCACCAACCGTACCTCAAGATATAGTTACAATAATAAATTCTCTTAAAACCCCTGCTATGATTATTAAACTGGAGTAATCAAATCAGTTGCTCAAAACATAGCACCTATATTAAGTGACATTATTAATAAAAACAGAAAGGCATCTTTCCGGATAAATAAAGATTTCAATAAAAAGCCTGCATAAAAAATTTACAAAACACAATACTAAATAGGCCCATTGCACTAATACCAATTTTTCCAAATTTTTGCAGAAGATTATATATAACAATATTAACAATTTAGAAAAAAATAATTATTTGGAACTAAAATGGGCTTCAGAAAAAATACACTATTAACATGGCTATTACAACTTCTTAGAAAAAATACATCATAATATGGACAACAGAAAACCTGTAATGGCAATGTTTATGGACATGACCAGGGTATTTGACTATGTAGACCTAAAATGCTATTAACTAAGCCCGAGAATATGGCATCAGAGGGAGCGTGCTTAATCTGATAAAATCATATTTAGGGAATAGAAGTCAAATTACACAAATTACTAGAGAATATAAAGACCAAAACTGAGCAAATTGTACTCCTCTAGCTCTAGAATATTGTCATGTGGTGTGCCGCATTCTGTGTTAGGAAATTACTATTTATATGCTATATCAATGACTTTCCCCAAGTAACCGAACATCAAATGTCGACTTTTTGCCGACGACTAGCACTGTTATTATGACTCTGGCACTACAAAAGATGTAGAAGAGCATATTAACGAAGCCTTATTCCTATTACGACTTTAAATGCTAATAACCTTAAAATAAACCTTTTGTGTTTAAAGTAATGAATTTTTAAAATTAGGCATAAAGCAAAATCCATTGTTTCAAGTACACTACATTACGAAATACTTGAAGCTAGTGTAACAAAATTTCTTGGGCTTTATATAGACAATGACATGACATCAGGCTCAAATTGAAAGTGTATGTGGACAGGCTTAGTAGATTTTCATAGGCTCTTTATATGCTAGGCAAAATTGCAAATAAGCCGCGCTAACAAAGCGTATCATGGTTATGTCGCCTCAACTTTTATGGCCTCATATTCTGGGGTAATGCACCGAAGGTTCAAGAGGTACTGGCACAGAAAAAATATCCGAGCTATTTGTAAAATAAAACAAACAGTATTGCAAGCCACATTTTCAAAAACTAAATATTTTAACGTTACCATCGCTTTATATTTATGAAGCCTGTATTTTGTAAGACAAAACATTAATTAGACATAGATTTGTGGAAAGTAAACGTCGCTCACCAAGCATTTGCATGTTAGCAACTAAAACAGGATTTCACAGCAAAAGCTTTCTATGCAATGGCTCAAAAATGTATAATAAATAGACAAGTCTCATGTTAACATTAATAAATTTAAAAGAATCTTTTCAAACTGTTAAATAATAAGGTGTCTATTCTGTTGACGAATATTTGAAGTGACAAATTTTAATTAGTCCGTTTTTATTAGGGTTCCGTAGTCAACAAGGAACCCTTATAGTTTCGCCATGTCCGTAACATTCCGTCCGTCACTTTTTGCCCGTCCGTCTGTCCGCATTTATGCTCAGAGACGCACAGAACTAGAGAGCTGTAATTTGGTTAAATTTACAGATTTGTTGTGCCGAAAAGTGGTAAATAAAATCTAGTAAAATTTTTTTTTAGGGTACCTCCAGTACTTACACGTAAAGTGAGGATATTTTTTTTTCTCGCGTACCCCTTACTGTGGGGTATCATTAAATAGGCCTTTAAAAATAATGGTAGTTTTCGTTAACAATTTTTTGATAAAAAAATTCGTTTGTGAAATATTAAGCTTTAAAGTGCTAAGTTTTGCTCGATTTGAATGTCCCCCCCCTCTACCAGCTAAACGGTTATGTTTGGGGGTGTGAAAAAATTCACAATAGTAGTATATATAACGAAGTTTAAAAGAAAATTATCATGACTAAGTAGGCTTTACAACTTTACGAGTAATCGTCGACCAACTTATAAAATGTACTTGATATCATATTTTCTTAAACAAAATGTATCGGAGACAACTGCAAATGTAAGTTTGTCAACTTTATTTTTACAGCTTTTTTATCTATGTTTTTTGGGGATAGGTAGGTTTATCGTCAACAATTTTTAACTAATTTGAAAAAAAAGGAGGAGGTTCTAAATTCGTCGTAATCTTTTTTTTAATGTATTTTCCCCGATTTCTCAAAGACTCCTGGACCGATTTTGAAAATTCTTCTTTTTTAAATTAAATTCAGCGAATCAGTTTGCCTAAGTATTTTGATGGGCAACTACGGAACCCTACACTGTGCGTGGCCCGACACGCACTTGGCCGGTTTTCTTAAGTGACATCATGTACTGAATGATTTTGATTATTGATTTAAATTTGATTATTAGTGACATTATTTTTTATTATGTATTGTTTGGTCCTGTTACTTTATTTTTAAATGACATCTTTTTAAAATTTGACATTCTATATTTTTTGTGATTTCACCTACGTTAAAATAATTATGTCTTGCATGTAAAAACCTGGTAAATTTTGTATGCCTTTTGGCGGAGCACAGCTCGGATCTTATTAATTTATGAAAACATCTACTGTATGTACCCTGTGTTCACGAAATAAATTTGATTTGATTTGAAAAAAAAAAAAAAAAAAAAAAAAAGAAAACTATAATGGAATGCCTTCCTTCTTCCTGTAATTCCTAATTAATCACCAACGTGCGTGTTCAAACATATTTTTAATCGAATTTTATTTGACCTTGTGATTGTGACAGACTTACAATAATGCATACAAAAGTTTATAAAGATTGAAGTTTTTCATTTACGCAAAAACTAAATGTATTCGGATGGTTTTTTTGATGTGTTAAATCTTCAAATAAGTCCTCTCACCTAGGGCGACACGGGAGGTAATGTCGCTCACTAAAATGCACAATGTTCTTTCAATAGCCCTTTACGTTCCTCAGCCATGTACCTGATGAGATACTCCCGCAACGCCAGCAAGCTTTAACCATCTAAAAGTCCTGGAGGCCTCTGTGCACTTTTCATTAAAATTTGTTACAAAGATTATTTGAATACTACAAAATACACACAGGTGAAATATTTGATATCTTTAAAATAACCCTCAAATGACCACCGACCTACATAGTGTGTAATTTTGACCTCCCTAAAACCACTCTGTTGATTACCGAAAGAGGCCCCGTTTTCACTTAAAAGACCTATTCGGGGCCCCTTCTGTACAACGTCTGTAGGACACAAACGTAATTCATAAATGCAGCTTGATTCAGACAATATAATTAATAAGTCTATTATTGGCATTATATCCTGAGAATATGAACATCGGAAACCAACTCTACGAGGGTTCAAAAAAACGAAAACACTTCGAGAAAAGGTAGGTAGTGCCCTTGCGATTCGTTTGGCTCGTCTTGGCGAGCCCCCGGATAAAAATCTACGTTTAATGCTTCTAAAAGTAAACGAACTCCCAGTCTAAAGATCCGTTTTTCCGTTCTCAACTGCACGCCTAATTATTTTTAAATGGCGCCTAGATAAAAATAAGGGCGACTGGCAATCTTGTCTGTATCAGATTGAAGAAGTTTAACGTTGAAATAAACATGGTGGTTAAAAAACCACGGGATATGCTAGAATTATTTTATAGTAGCTGTTGCCAACGACTTTTGCCGCGTGTAACTCAATTTTTGTTTTTTACGGAAATACAACGTATAACGTTAATAGCGCAAAACCTCTCGTGGGGTAACTCAGCCCATGTTGAACAACGTTCGATTAATATGTCTTGAAAAAAAAAAATTAAAAAAGTGTTTTTTTTGGGCTCGATCGATCCATTTCTCATTTTGTATGAAAAATATTTTTTTTTTCCAAAAGTTTTTGATCAAACATTGTTCAGTAACATGGGCTGAGTTACCCCACGAGAGGTTTTGCGCTATTAACGTTACACGTTGTATAAACCGTATCCTCTCTGAGACATGTACTTAAATTATGATATTGTTAACTGTGGTCGCTAATGGCCTTAGATGTTAAAAAGCGACCATAAATAAATAAAAAAAACAGAACTTGTTCGCCCGTTCTGACGAGAAAAAGTAGACATTTCTAGCCCCTATGTCTGAACCATGGATTTGAAATATGCTTTTCAAAAAGGACTTCACGGCTAACCAACATACACATACTCTAACACCAAAGTTAAAAACTAACCCAACAAAATCCAACATACTATTATGTTGAACTAGTTCAACAAAGTACCAACATGAAAATTTCCAAACATTATCCAACATAGAACGTAATATTCCTATTTCCACAGCAGAACCTAGATACACTTCATAGTTCATACCTACAGAATTCCTGTAATTCGTAGTACTCGACAGCTCAGAGCAAATCAATACAGTTTCTAGGTGTCCTGTACTTGCATACACAATACACACATATGTGCGTAAACACTGCACACATGCACAAACTTTGATGAATGTTATACGCCTCAATTATTCAGGGAAATGGGCTGTGAAGGATTTTGTGTTTTATTACGTTGATGGTTTGGTTGGATTCTGATTGGTGGTGGTGTGATGCAATTATTTGTATGTGATCGTCATCATGTTGTTCTGGAAAGGGTAGGGGAGGGAATTGGGGGGGGGGGGGGTAGGAAGGGCTAGTATTTCAAACATATTGCGTCTAAGATGTGTATCATTGGAACTCCCGGTCAAGTCTGGATTGGTGACCGTTTTTTTTTTCAGTCAAAAGAAGGTTATTCGTCGCGGAGTCTTCTCTGTCTCAGGTAACCGTGTCTTGGAACGTAAAGGGCTATTGAAGGATCACCGGGGAATCACAGTCCCTATCATCCCGCCCTGGGTAGGACGACTCATTTGTTGATTTTACCACGATAAAAAGGTAGTGTAAAAAGGCAGGCTTGATTAAATTGCAATGCAGTTCTAGTATTTTTCTAAATTTCCATTCAAGAAGTCATTACCAAGATTTTAAGCACTTTAGTCAGCGATGCGAATGAATTATTTGACGCCGTGTATATACTTTTCTTTTTAATTTTAGTAAAAATTTTAACAAAATGTAGCTAAACTAAGAATGTAATAAAAAGATGCAAACATACAGTTAACTTAAAAACCTTTGAATACATAAATGTACAAAAAAAAAACAGGTAAACCGCTACCAGATACCTACCTTATTTTAGTACCAAAACCAACAACTAACAAGCTCTAAGAACTCATTACTTACACTGAAAAACAAAAATAAAATTTCTCTGGAACCAGCATTACTGCGAAGAGCTCTATTAAACAAAGGTATTACGTTACTTCCAATAACTATGATTCCCTGGTAAAGTTGATTCCTCTAGTTAGAACACCTGATCGATACAGTTCCAGGGATGCTCGTGCAACGGTTTGCTGAAGCTTACAAAACTTTCAGTCGGTAAAATTTCACTAGTACTCTTAGCACGAATTTTCACTCTTTTACTTTACAGCGTCTTTCCAGTAAGTATTTACAGCGTTTTTAACCGACGAAAAAAAAAGAAGGAGGTTCTCAATTCGACATGTAGGTATATTTTTTTTGTATGAAAAAATGGAACAGCGCCTCTGGTGTGCGAAGCAAGAACTAGTTTTTTCCTTAAAAATTGTCAATTTGAAATTGTCACAGTTCCAGTTTACTTTACGTCTCAAATACTGAAAATTCGTGCTAAGGGTACAATACCAACTTATGTTGGAACCACAGCTGTATCTAAAGTATTATATTTTAACTTATAGTGGAGTGCCGTTAGGTTTATACCTCAGAATCCAGGAACCGTCAATGATACTTCATACATATATTTGAAATGTGTTTAAACAACATACCCTCTAATTTTTATAAAAATGAAATTTTAACATTTTGTATATGATATGGCTCAGTAGAAGAACGTAACATAGAAAATTCATCCTGTATATCTGGTATGGTACGGTCGCACAAACTTTTGTTGTTAAATAACAAATATTGGGATCGTCAAAAATTTCTTTTTTACTTTTTTCTAAATGCTGTTAACAACACGTTAAAAAAAATGAAGATTGGAAGACTGGCCTTGGATTCCGAGGTTTTACTATTTTCATTTGCGCATTTTTTGGTCCTTCGAGCCGGATGTATATCGGTGCCATTGTGAAACTTTTGCTGCTGTATTAGGCACAGCACCATCTTAACATAATTATAATAAAATCGTAGAGCTGTCATTCCTGTACATTGATTATTTTTTTCTTTTTGTATTTTTTTCGAGATAAGGGAACAATTCTGATGCCAGATCAACTTTTTTTTTTCGATATATTTTATGTTTTTTTGGTTTGATCTATCTCCGAAACTACTGTAAAGTTGTCGATCAAATTCCGTTGGAATCAAAAAATTCTATAATCATCATAATTTACACATCTTAAAACGAGCCACCAATCACAATTTTACGAGTAATAATACTAGTACAGCATACCGACACTAGCATCCAATCAAAACACGCGAATTCCCAGGAATGCATCGAAGTTTACCTACATAACCCAGTAACGAAAGACAAGCAGAGTGATCGTAGCTCGCCACTGACCTGATTCGCCGATGAATCATGCGTTTAGGCTGGGTATAAACGAGCGTCCATGTGTTATTGGGAACAAAGATATTTACGTGGGCTTTCGTTTGTATTGTTGTTGTTGTTAAAAGATGGGCTTTATCATGTATGTGTAAGTATTGGGTCCGATGTTTTTTGGAGTTTTGAGAATTCTTTTTTTTATTAGGTTGGTAAGTATGTACCTACTCTTTTTTAGGTGTTTTCCTTGCAAGCGTAGCGTACAAGTTAAACCGTGTTTATGTGATTTACAGGTTTTTTAAAGGTATTACTTGAGGTTACATTTATAATTCGGAATCATTGAGTTATTATAAAATGTGGAGTGATCTAGATTTTCTCTGTTTACAATGAATATCAACATGCTTTGCACAGCTTAATATGAGGATATTGGGACAATTCTATCCAATAAAAGTTTCCGAGGATTTGTAATTTGAATAGAGTATTGTTCTAAAAAAGTTCTGTAAAAGTGTACAATAAAGTTTGTTCCATCTGTAAAATATAGCATCACAAGATCGCTTTTTGTGTTTGTTTGTGATGCTTATTATCTTTGATTCAAAATGAAAGACCCCGTTTGTTGCAAACCTAAGTGGACTTTAGATTGCAAAACTAGTGTCGTGAAACTACGAGTATAGTTTGACAACAGAAAACTTTATTATCACTTGAAGGCTGTCCAACTATGAACTAGAACTAAGCTGTTTAGTAAACAAGTCGTTTGGATATTGAAGACGAGTGCATACAACTATGAGTTTAGATATTTACTTCAGTAGATGCCTCCTAAAGATATTTTTTTTACTTACATTCGTTTTAGTGGCAGTCTTAATAGATACAGAGAATCAGTACCGTTAGCACGAGTTTTCACTCTTTTACTTTAGAGCGTCTTTCCAGTATTTACAGCGTTTCTTGTATGAAAAAATGAAACAGCGCCTCTGGTGTGCGAAAAAGGAACGAATTTTTCATTGAAAATTGTCAAAGTTCCAGTTTACTTTACGTCTCAAATACTGAAAATTCCTGCTAAGGGTACAGGACACACAGCAGACTGTTAAAATGCTGAGAGCTAAATTATAGCAAGAGGAACGCGATGCAACAGTCCTATGCGCGGTGATCTTTACTTATAAGACAACATTTTTATCCATTGTGCAGTATTTGTGTAGTCAGTGTACACGTCAGACAAAGAAGTTGTTTTTCAGTTTCAGTTTTTGACTTGTATTTCGACGAATAACTCGGAAACCTGACGACATAATGGCTATTATATTTTTTGTTTGTCTATGTTTCCTCTATCCAAATTTTTAACTTTGGCTATGCAAAGTGATTCTGGAAAATCATCAAAAGAACGGGTTAAGGCGATAAGACCACTCTCAATACTAATCTTCTAATCCCTTTAATTACATAAACGTTTGTTCAAAGTTGTGAACGTATAGTAATTAGCGCTCCAAAGGTCAGAAGGTGGCAGGCCCATAAAACTAAACACAATATAATAATATCGAGCTTTAACCCCCATATACAAGTTACACGTGTCCCTGTGTGGGCCACGAACTAATAAATGGTGTACACAGTACAGAATGATGAGTATCGGAAATATGTGCGAACAAAGTGAGGGGGCGAGGTAATTTCCCTAACAACTGTTTTAGTTACGGGAAACTTTGCCAAGCTAAGATCATTGCCAATGTCAGCGTTATCAAATTCTTTATTGTAATTCTGGAATGGCCGATAGATAATCTAAAAGGCAAATGCTTCTCAAAATGCGATTATTTCCTAAAATTTTGTATGGCAATAGCCACCTATGACGTAACTAATTTGGCAATGTAATGACGGAACTATCCATTTTAATTTCAAAGTATATCTACGGTTTTAGAACAATAATACTGTACCCTTAGCACGAGGTTTCAGTATTTGAGACGTAAGTAAACTGGAACTTTGATATTTTCAAATTGACGAACAAGGAAAAAATTAGTTCCTTCTTCGCACATCAGAGGCGTTGTTCCATTTTTTCATAAAAAAACGCTGTAACTACTGGAAAGACGCTGTAAATTAAAATAGTGAAAACTCGTGCTAAGGGTATGTTTCCAAGAAAAACTTATGATAATAAATGGCACCACTTGTCTTTTGAATCATGATGGAAATATAATATTATTTTAAGCAGATTAAAACCCAAATTGTTTGTCAATTTCTCAATCAATGTGAACGAAGCCGCGAGCAAAAGCTTGTTACGCATTTTATTGTTGCGTTCACTTTTTCACATTTATAAACACAGAAATAAATATATTTCATTCGAAATAAAAAAAAAATAAAGAAAGACAAAATTGTAGCAAATAAAATTTTCGTAAATAATAATCCCGGCAATGATGATGATGATCTACATTTAAACAGCAGTGATGACAAATAGCTTTTATATAAATAAATGATTCAAAACCTTGACCCAAATGAAAATCTTCCTATTACCTTAGTAACGTTCCCAAGATGACATGCGTCTCATACCATGTGTTTTATTATGTTTATATCGTTAACTACGGCTTCATACATACACTCATACATATAGGCATGACATAGTAACAACCATACGATCTAATAGTGGCATGGAAGCGTAGCTACTGTGTACTCGTATCAACCAATGAAAGTTTTGTATCGTACAAGCTTTTGTCTACGTTTTCAACCGCTTGGTAGTCGAAAATTATGTCGAAGGATTTTATTTGAATTTTAGTTTTACAGTTCCTTCTGCTCCAACCGATACCCTTATCACGAGTTATCACTATTATACATTACAGCGTCTTTCCAGTATTTACAGCGTTTCTGTACCCTTAGCACGAATTTTCACTCTTTTACTTTACAATATTTACAGCGTTTCTTGTATGAAAAATGGAACAGTGCCTCTGGTGTGCGAAGAAGTAACTAACTTTTTGCTTGAAAATTGCCAACTTGAATTTTCAAAGTTCCAGTTTACTTTACGTCTCAAATACTGGAAATTCGTGCTAAGGGTACTGGTATGGAAAAATGGAACAGTGCCTCTGGAGTGTGAAGAAGGAACGAATTTTTTCCTTGTGTCTGTTTACTTCACGTCTCAAATACTGAAAACTCGTGCTAAGGGTACTGGTAGTACAGACCATCAGCCATCAGACTCCTAAACGCAACGGGATGAAGTTTTGTCGTGGTGGCAAAATAAAATAATCATCATAATTATCCGAAATGAAAGAAAAATATTTTTGTATAATATACTGTCTCATTTAAGAATTAGCCCTGACAGCCGTTGCACTGATGGGTTTCCGAACAAGTCTTTTAAAAGGAAAGGGAGCCCGTCTACGTGCGTATTCTAACTTCTAACCACACGGGTGGTTTATGTATAGTAAAAATCCCATACTGCCCCGGGCCTTACCCCCAAAGATCGGTTTTCTTAATAAGAATTCCTCCCAAAAAAAAAAACACGATATACATCTCTGTATAAGGTATTTTTAACACACGTATCTCTGTGTGTTATGTTTGTAACAAATAAGTAAACGAATCATTTCTTTCTTCACACTTGAAGAAAGTCACAAGTTACAACTAATAAAACCATAAAATGAAATGTCCCGCTGATTTTATGTGAACATGCTCTTAGAACACATTAAACAACCGTAGGTAATCATTCTAATATTATCGTACTAATATTATAAATGCGAATGTTTGTCAGGATGTATGTGTATGTAGATATGTTTGTTACTCTTTCACGCAAAAACTACTCAACGGATTTGGCTAAAATTTGGTACCCAAATGGTTTATAACACAAAGGATTAACACAAAGGATAGTTTTTATCCCGATTTTATGTTCCCGTGGGATAATTTTCGAGTTGTAGCGGGTGAAGGCGCTGGCAACAGCTAGTAACTACATAATATCTTGGAGAGTAAAATCTATCTGCTTGTTACCTATTCACACCTAAATTCACTGGAATGGTCCTAATAATGAAGATAATAATCTTGCGAGTTTAGAGAAGGAACTAGAATAAGTATTCTACATCGATGCTAATATTATAAACGCAACATTATGTTGATTTGTCTGTCTGTTTGCCTAAAGCAGTACGTGGACAGCTATGCGCGGGCATGCGGACGGCGAGTAATAGGCGACCCACCATCCGATTATGGACCATGCCCGAGTCGCCAGTGCGTCGTATGCAATCTGACAGGACTTCCTTAGAGGGCCAAAGCCTTCTGGGGTCTCGGATCTGTCTTAGGTAAAAGTGACCCCGGAACGTAAAGGGCTATCGAAGAACACCTCGGATTTTAGTCAGTACAAGTATGGCAGTCCCTACCGCCTTGCCCTGTTTTTTTTAGCGTGGTAAAATCATCAAATGAGTCCTCCCACCCCGGGCAGGCGGGAGGGACTGTCGGACTTCTACTGACTAAAATCCATGGTGTCCTTCAATAGCCCTTTATGTTCCGGGGTCACGGTAAGGAAATAATCCCGCGACCCCGGCAGGCACCGTCCTGCCCTGGATTGAATTTAACACGCGTATAGTCGATGAGCATGACTTGAATTCAATCAAAAGGATATCTACTATTGTTCATTAAAATGTATACATAATATTTGTTTTATTCTAATTCACACGCGAAGCCGCGGGTGGGAGCTAGTTCATCATAAGGGTGAAGTTATAAACACGTGAACGCTTGATCGCACTAACAACCTGTCACGTCAAGTCTGACGTGATTTTCTGATATTTTCCGACTTCCAGTGAGCATTTTGAAGTCCATGTTTGAAGTGCACTTTACACATTATTTGAAAACTAGTGTTATTGGCAGTTTCTCATGTGGATTCTAAGATATTTTTGAAATGTTAAGGAACTGATACATATGCTTTAAACTAGCATGTTAAAAGAGCATGCTTATAGTTTACATTTAAATTAGCATGCTTATGAGCATGTTTATAGTTTACATTTAAATTGGCATGCTCATTATTAGCAAATAGTTTCGATACACATGCTACTAAGTAGCATTTGCTTAAAAGTAGCATGCTCTCGTACTTTAGCATGCTAGTTTAAAGCATGTGTATCTGTACCTTTACGTTTTCAAAACAGTTGATTTGAAATTTTCTGTTTAGGTCAAACTGAACTCGATCTTTGTCTGTAGCGAATCTATGACCGAATTTGACAATATCACTAGCAGAATGGTTATAGGATTTGGATTGAAATAGGAAGATAATAAATAAGTGAGCTTTCCTGATAATATAGCTATTTTCTGTCTCTTTCTATAGCGAAATCGATTAAAATTGTTCAGCTTGCGTGTTCGAAATAAGTCAAAACGTTATAAGTGAAGCCACTTTTTTATAAATGTGTGAGTGAGTGCCACGCACACATATAACTGTTTTCCTTGGAGATTTTCATTTGTTTTACGTAGGAATCTAGGAATCGAATGACGGGAAACTTTTACCCCTTGTTTTTGGCTTCAATTCTCAGTTTCCTACTATATTAATCTGAAGAGCGAACAATACACTTAGCACGAATTTTCACTCTTTTACTTTACAGCGTTTTTCCAGTATTTACAGCGTTTCTTGTATGAAAACATGAAACAGCGCCTCTGGTGTGCGAAGAAGGAACTAATTTTTCCTTGAAAATTGTCAAAGTTCCAGTTTACTTTACATCTCAAATACTGAAAACTCGTGCTAAGGGTACTGAAGAGCGAACTGTTGTATGCCTATGTTCAGACTGGTGTTGGTACGGAAAATGTTAGCTCATAGCTTGAACTCAATATCCAACTCGTATTGTCGTAAAGCGTAAAGAAAATCACTAGAACTCAAAAAAAATATTATGAGAGACAATAGATTTAAGCAAGCAGTCAATTGACCACATAACAAATCTTCAAAACACAATAAAACCATAGAAAACAAAACCACCTACGTTCTAATGAAACCCACACAAACATTGTATTAATAGTAACACAAAAGCAGTATCTCAATGTCATTCAATCGAAGATTTCAACAAACCATTACTGTTTATAACTAATCAGAGTAAACGCTAGCAATGAATCATGTGACTACTTATTATTGTTAGAACGATGTAAGTAAACAATTCAGAAGATGTATTAAAGGCTTATTCAAACTTATGGTAAGCGTCCACAAGTCCGCATGGCCCGTATCGAACGTATCGTACGTAACGGATTTTAGTTTGCCTTGTATTAAAACTCATACAACTGCGTCCACTGATCCGCATAGTACGGACGGCTCATCGGCAATGCCTACATGCGATGCGTACCGATGACGTCATATGGAATGCCGATTAGTGGACGCGATGAAGGTGGCATCGACAATTCGATTGCTGATACTCGCGTCGGCAATCCGATCGCTGCCGATACAGAAATCCGTTTGATGCGATGCGTCCGATACGTACGATGCCGACCTGTGGACGCTTACCTTTAGGCGGCATTCGCTACCGCTGAGGTAAAGACGGCAGCACATCGATTTACCCTAAATCTGTCAAATACAAATTGAACGAACCCTTAACCTGAACTTCTGTTGTTGCATTAATGTTCAAAATAGATTGAATGAAGTGTCAGACTCTAGTAGGTTGATGGGCTGGTGTCTGTACATACAGCACGGGTTGCTCAGGTATTTAGTATCAAGCTCCGCATCTGGAGTGTTATGAACGGTATTCACTGCAGTGCATAGCGCGAAGGCTTCACAACTCGGTATCCTAGTCACAAGGATAGCGAAAATCGTTTTGGTGTGAACGATGAAGAAGTTTAACATATTAATTATTACCAACTTACTCAGTTTTCTCTAACGCAGACGGTAGCGAATACTGTAAGATACCCACCAACCGGCCGGAATCGGCGGCATTTTATAATGCGGTAAAGAACATTGAAATCTATCAACAGTAAATACAGTTCACGTTTGCTTGCATAGTTATCTCCGTCGGCATTCCGCACCACGTAGCGACGTGTCCCTTATGTTGCTTGCAAATATGAACTGTATTTACTGTTGATAGATTTCAATGTTCTTTACCGCATTGTAAAATGCCGCCGATTCCGGCCGGTTGGTGGGAATCTTACCTACCGCTTAGGTTTGAATAGGCCTTAAATTGTTTAAAATGGTTTTTTTTTGATTTGTGTAGGAAGAGTTCTAAGTCAAAGCTTAATTTTTAACGTATCCAGTGGCATTATCTTTATTCCTTGAGTGCGGGTTTTTCTTTTTAAAGCACTGTTTTTATAAAGTCGTAAAATCGTCTAACAACTTCACTGACTTCCACTATCATTGTTTCAGTACCCTTAGCACGAATTTTCACTCTTTTACTTTACAGTATTTACAGCGTTTCTTGTATGGAAAAATGAAACAGCGCCAGCGCCTCCAGTGTCCGAAGCAGGAACTATTTTGTTCCTCAAAAATTGGAAAATGTCAAAGTTCCATTTTACTTTACGTCTCAAATACTGAAAATTCGTGCTAAGGGTACAGGGCGGCAGTAACCTCTTTTCGATGTACTACTTTATTCATTCTCTTTGCAAATACAATGATGTCCTCGATCGTTGTAAGTCAGTCTCGATGGGTTCGATTTCCGCACGCAACAAATATATTTTTAGTGGCTAACAACATAGTGGTTTCGTGTCTACTTGTCTGTGAATCTGGATGTAAAGGAGAAAATTCTAGTATTGGGTAACGATTAAAAATATAATAATTATCTGGTTGACCGAGCTTTGCTCGGTTTTTAAAATGTCTATATATTGGGAACCGAGCTTTTCTCGAACCTGGCCTTATAAAATAAGACCTTATAGATAAATCGATTCCTTGAGCCGAAAAACCCCTAATCTGTAAGTTTCATGAAAATCCTTGAAGCCGTTTCCGAGATCCTGAATTATAAATATACAAGAATTGCTCGTTTAAAGATATTAGAGTATCCTTCACGTTTCAAATCAATAAAAAGAGATGAAACCAATCTACATCAAATTCTTCGCCATTATTTATTTTGGAAAGTCCAAAGTCCGATCAGCCAAAACCAATATATATTTATTTTTATGCAACCTGGGAATCCCCAGAGGTGAGCAATAACAGTAGACATGGGAATCATATTTATTATGATGTAAATATTTGAAAACACATAAATATTGAGAGCATTCAGTCCGATCTCTTTCCGATTGATTTATTGTTTGTTTATCGGCTTATTTTTTAGTGTAACTAATGTGTTTATTTGCATAGGTAGTTTTGAACGTTCTTTAATATAGCTAAGTTAATCTTTGGCCCCGCCATTTTGGTTAAGTTGGAAAAAGACGAGCTATGGCATGGCATGTTAAGGTTAATGATTTCTGGTTTTAGTATCTCTTCCGTTCATAGCTTTAAACCATTAAAAATATGATCAAAATAATTCAATATCCTTGAGACAATAATTTGGTTTTATAGTACCTATCACTCACTAAAAATCATTAGTTTAAAAAAATATTATTTGGCTACATAGGCAGGGGGCGAGCAAAGCTACGAAAAACAACAGCTTCTAGTGGCTACACAGAATATAGTTTCACAAATAAATCTTCGTTTTCTACCAAAATTTTGCTAAACGAATGCAAGGAGCGAATGCTCGCATATTCAATTTCCTGTACACTTCCAAGCGATTTTAACAAAACAAGCTTATAAAGATGAACAACAAAATCTCCACATAATAATTAAACAGCCGATAGATACTTAACACAACTGCACACGTATGTATCCACAGGCCGTTAGGATCTATATAAAGAAGCACTACATAGTATTTTGACCTAGTGAGTCATCCAATGTATCTGTACGGTCCGTTTATTTGAGAGGGAGATTGTTTGATAAAATTCGTTTGATTTCATTGTGATTTACACCTTATAGAAATTTGGCTTACACTTTTATCTTATGGGGGTATATACACTCGAGAGCAAAAGTAAATAATCACTTACTCATTCCGCGCGATCTTAAGTACTCAATAACTAGTTATGAATAATAAAAACAGTACCATTTTAAAGGTTTGACTGTTAACTTTAAATTGATACTGAATTAATTAAAATCGCGTCATTGTTTAAGGAGCTATTCCGGATCGAATAAAGAGAAAAAAAGTAAGTGATTACAATATTCTTTTGATCGCTAAACGACTATCATCATCATCAGCCTATAAATGTTCCCACTGCTGGGACACAGGCCTCCTCTCTATGAGAGGGAGTGGACCATAATCCACCATGCGGGCCCAGTGCGTGTTGGTAGATGCCACATGTCTTCGAATTTTTGATTCTAAGACATGCCGATTTCCTTACGATGTTTTCCTTCACCGTTTTGAGAGCAGTGGTGATGAAATAAATTACACAAAGTAATGCGCCTAGCTGGGTTCGAACCCACGACCTACAACTGGTAAGTCGAGACCGATACCACTGGGCCACCACTGCTCTGACAACTATGGATCATAATAATGGGATGGGTAGGATCCACCTCATAGAGGTCAAGCGTGGACAACGGCACCACAGGTTACCTGTAACCTTTTCTACAGTCCACGGTATCTTCAACAGCCCTTTACGTTCCGGAGCCGCGGTTACCTGACAACACAGTACCACGACGAGAGAGGTGACCCAGGTGGGAATCGAACCAGCACTCGGACCGTAATTATTACTATGGTGACTCCGATCTCCATAGGTCTGTGCCTCTATCGCACTTGAGAACAAATTACTGTGAAAGCACTTTAGAACTGTTCCCGAACATAATACTCGATGTAGCCCGGTTGAACCTAATTATATAGTCCACACCTAATATTTACTTTATAAGTGAGTGAGTTTCAAATCTTATGGATGTTTAAAACCAGTTGCTCTTCAAATAATAATCTTTACACGCTAATTAATCAAAACATAGCACCTAATACGTAACCAATAAAACCTATTTTCGCCTGAATGCCTAAGTAGTGACGTAATTATCATAAATTCTCGTGTTTACCGTACGTACTTTCACGGTACATTAAGGCAGTAATGACGTCACGGACACTTCGACATACTTTAACCAGTAAACAGAAAATGGAGAAAAAACTACTGAAGCTCGAGCTTTAAAAAATGTGTTAGAAAATCTTTGCGAGCAGTTTGAATGAAAATATCTGGCTACTGTTTGTTTGTAGAGCTGAACGTGTATGGCTCAAAAATATGTGTGATAAACGGCCATTTTTATTGAAGACGGGTATGCTCTTGATTTTTTCTAGATCAGAATTGACAAAAATAAAGACCATGATGGAGCAAACTTACTGAGGAAAAACTTACACCTTCACTCTAACTTTAAAGATTGCATATGGGTTGTATGCGTTCAGAAACACAGAGACCAGCAGAGTTTCACTCATTTGCAGTGTGCATTATGAAATACCATTCAAAATGCTTAGTGCTAGTCAGTGGAATAACAATATGGGAGAGATAGTAACTTGCAGTGCCTCTAGTTGTTCCACGACAGAAAGGGGCGCTGAAATTAGTTCTTAGAGTCCTTGGGCCTACCACGAGCTCTTAACGCGATTCAGTTTAAGTTGTAGGAAAGAGACAGAGCTATACAAGTCGTCTAGCGCCATCTCTTTCCCACAGCCTAAACTGGATCGCGTTAAGAGTTCATAGTAGGCCACCTGTAGAAGACCAACACACGGCAACCTGGAGGTCATTGATTCCGTGGTTAATATCTGCTTTTTCATTACAACCCACTTTTACTTTAAAGATGCCATAATTATTATTACTGTTACAATATTTTACACTTGTCCGTATCAATGGAGCCTAATTAATAAAAATTAAAGAAAGTATTGACTTTCTTACGCGAATAAAATTGTAATGATGGCGCCAATCAAATAATTCCGGACTTGTTTTCAATTTTAATTATTTAGCCAGGAAATTCTTTAACCAGACAGCAAAAAATAAATGGCCAGAACGCATAGCATGACCAATCTATCTATAATTCTATTAAGAATAGACGCAACATATTTCTATACAAATAAAAATTATTGAGTAGACCCGTAGACGACTGTAGAATAGAAACGTATATTTATTTGTCTTCTTAACTTTAAACATCGCCACGCTTAGGACGATACAAATAGGTATTTATTTATTCTAACATTATTTTGTCTACTCTTTCGTAGAAGCTACGCGTGAGGACTACTACGACAAATGTCAAAAGCAGTGGTTTTGAAGACGTTACGAAACTAATGATGATAACAGATTTAGAACTGAGTAAGTAACCAGCCACAATTTTATTTCTATATTTGCCATAAAACAACACCAGGAGATTGCAATGAAAAGCAAACCTTATGTTGATTGATACACATAACAAAATAAATAAACCGGATCATCCAATAACGGATAGTGCTGGAATAGTGTGAATTGAACCTTAAAAACGTCAATATCGGGAGTTTTAAATTGCGTTCCGCTGACATCGTTCGTCGAACGCTTGGTTTCGACGAAAATTTAATTTTCTCTTCGACAGTAACGCAATTAAGTGGTCACATGGTACGGAGTTGAACGGTTCAATGGTTTCCGTGGAAATTCTGTTTTTTAGTCAACATCGCTGTACCTGACTGTACTTTATAACCATTTTTGTTACAATCGTTTTATTTTATATTTGCTTTTTTTTTGGCATTGAGTTTACATGCGTCAAAAACTTTAAAGTATAATTAAAATTGATTTCATGGAATTCAAGATGTTTCAGAATTTTCAAAAGTTTCACAACGTGAAAGGCATTAATTAAGTTATTTAAAGATATTTTTCAGTGTTTATCGAACAGTTAATTATTTTGATTGGGTGATAGTTACAGTAATTAACGGTTACGAGTGTTAAAATTAAGAATAAATGTAGACTTTCGACAGTTAAACGCCTTATTAGTAATATTTACGATCTTCACCTTTTTTGGAAGGAATAAGTACGTTAAACGGTGCTATAAATTTATGGCTTTATTTAAGTTTAATTTGGAAGATGTTTTTATATTTTTCACTTAATTTGGCCTTGGCATGGCTCTTTTTGGTCATGATGTGATATCGAAAATTCGTAACAAATAATAATAATATGGGAGCAGTGGTGGCCCAGTGGTATCGGTCCCGACTTACGAGTTACATAGGTCGTGGGTTCGAACTCCGCCAGGCGCATTACTTTGTGTAATTTATTTCATCACCACTGCTCTCAAAACGGTGAAGGAAAACATCGTGAGGAAACCGGCATGTCCTAGAACCAAAAATTCGAAGACATGAGACATCTACCAACCCGCGTGGTGGATTATGGCCCACTCCCTCTCACAGAGAGGAGGCCTGTGTCCCAGCAGTGGGAACATTATAGGCTGATGATGATGATGGCTCTTTTTTGCCTTCATGCTAGATAAACAAACACAAACCAAAATTAAGTATTAAGAACTCAAAATTAGCCGAGTTTTGACGCCAGTTGAAAACATAAATTAAACCTCATAATACTCGTATATTATTTCCCACATTTAAAGTATATTTAGTCCGAAATTAAGCTCAGTAAACATCAATGTTAGTAGTTCCTAGTTTTCAAACAAGGATATTCATTACATTTCGACGTTGTGTAATTAATGCTGAACACATAGAAAACCGAATATGCTCGCTAACGAAGTCGGTAAGCAAAAAGTAAATAAAACAACTGTGGGCCTTGAGCAAACGTGCGAAATTGGCATGAAGTCCAAAGTCATGTTGGCCAGAGTAAGAAAAAACTAACACTCCAGCAGGCGTAGCATGGCGCCGTAGACAGGGGTTTTGTCGACGCAAGAATAGACAAAATGACAGAACGTAGAAATAATTTTAGCGTTTTAAGCATGTTTCTGTAAAAAATATGAATGAAAATAAACGTTCTTTTTTTTCTTCAATAGTGTCAGAATGGTGTCATATTTGTGCAAAAAAACAGTCGATTTTTGTAGAAATAACGATGAAATAACTTTGTCTTTTCTTGGTAGAATAGAGATAGAATCGCCATGCTACGCGTGCAGGGTAGAGGTAATATAAGATCTCCACCTAGAAACGCTTTTACTCGAAAAACCCTAAGTATGAATCCGTTTTGATATATTATTGATAGCAAATGAAGAAGAAATATACGACTTTCCGAATATAATTCAAAAGTAGCATGACCATTCTAACTCTATTCTACCAAGATATATATTTTTTTATAAAATGGGTTATTTTTTTAGCGAAAATGGCACAGTCTCTGGAGATTACAAACATTTTTTTTTATGTTCATAATCTGTCTACAATTTGTCATGTTTGTCTTTTTTTTTTTTTTAAAAAAAAAACTATCACACAACGCCATCTAGTCCCAAGCTAAGCAGAGCTTGTGTTATGGGTACTAGACAACTGATAAACATACTTATATATTTCTAAATACATACATATTATAGATAAATTACACCCAGACACAGAACAAATGATCATGCTCATCACACAATCATTTGTCCTGGGTGGGAATCGAACCCACGACCTCCGGCATAGCAGTCAGGGTCACTAACCACTAGACCAACAGGCCAGTCAAACAAAGTCTACTCTTTCGTCGACAAAACCCGTCTCTACGGGCGGCGTGTCATGTTACGCGTGCTGCTAAACAAATTGTTTTTCCGAATATTATCAAAGATGCGTTTGATACAACTTAGGCACCAATCTCTGGGGTACAAACATAGTACAGGGGGGGTATTACAACGTCTTAAAACCAGGCTTGTTCCAGTGAGTGAACGAGATGGCGCTAGATGACTTGTATAGCTCTGTCACTTTCACTCGCCGGAATATGCCTGGTTTTAAGACGTTGTAATACACCCCCAGGTGGCCTAACATGCCGTCTTAAAGCTAGAATAATTCCAGAGTGAGAAAGAGACAGAGTTATACAAGTCGTCTAGCGCCATCTCGTTCCCACACTGGACCAGTTCCACAAACTACGGGACACAAAGAATCGTGTCCTATCGTAAGTTAATTACCAACTGGAACTAAGTAATAGATAGGCACTAATGAAGAAACCAATCTCATAGCCCAGTTTTTCTCACCAAGTGGCCTAAGCTAGAATAAATCCAGTGTGGGAACGAGATGGCGCCAGACGACCTTTATAGCTCTGTCTCTTTTCCAGGGCCGCCTGGCTCACGACCACCCTGTCAGAGTCCGACGCAAAACAGTTTTAACTATGTTCCATCGGTGCGCAGGAAAAACTCAATTTTGATTGCCTTCGACACGCTAAGAAGATGAATATAAGGTCGAGATTTTTTTCCATAAATAACTACGGCTGATTCGCCCTGTCTAGACGCGATCGTCAATGTTGTATGAATCACTATGGATGTTTGTTGAAAGCCTCGGCACATAGCAAACGGTAACTAAATCGTGGTCTTGACACCGTGTCTGCTCATTTTGAGACTGCTTTTTAGCAAAAGTAATTTTGTGAGTATTTTAAACAACAAAAAAAAAAACAGAGGGAAATAGATCAAATTTTCGCTGTTTTACAAGATCAAAAATCGCTTGAATACGATTTAAAGTCCAGCATTAAAATTTGTAAAAGGGCATCTGCACGTGGCACGAATGCAAAAGAGTAATAAAAAATGTAGTGTGAAATAGATAGCTGCAGCTTCAAGTTTTCCACAATTTTGTTTTTATTAATTTTTATGTTCCGCGTACATGACAAAGGTTGGCGCAAAAGGCTCTGCTTTTTCTCTGGCAGAAATTAAATATTATGCAGTTTCCTGTTGAATATTTCATAATAAAATGGTTTCTATTCAGATGAATATCTAAAAACCTAACCAAACTTAACAAAATATCGAAGCAATTTGAAATCTACATACGAGGCTATGAAGCTATGAAGCTATGTCCAGCTGTGGACGGCCTACGGCTAAAATTACGATGATGATGAAGAAGAGGAAATTAAGGGAAAATATATCCACAGTATTGTAATAACACTCTAAAACATTGCCAGTTTCAATAATGTCGAAAAATTAGACAAAAGTGAAGCAATCTGCATTAAACGGAGCTAGATGGTCAGAAAGATCAAAAGAAAAAAGCAAGAAGTCATATGGAAAAAGACCAGACGGTATGACGTTGGTGCCTTGGAAGGTGGGTAGGCCTATGGTGTGGGACATTACGTGTGTCGATACCCTTGCGCCATTCCACGTTGCAAGCAGGGCGGGCTGTGCTGGCGCTGCTGCTGCGGCTGCTGACAACCTCAAACGGCGCAAATACCTTAATGGCTGCTAGTTTTGAGCCGTTTGGAGTCGAAACGCTCGGGTCATAGGGTCCGAGTGCGCGTCTTCTTTTTAAGGAAATTTCTCGCCGGTTGATCGACAGTTCGCGTGACCAGAGGGCCGGTTTCTTTTTTGGTCAAAGAATAAGGATTGCCATCCAACGTGGCAATGCTGCCAGTCTTCTGGGCACGTTTCCGGATGACAGCGATGCGGAGAAGTACTTTGACGCGTAAGTGTCCCTGCCTTTTTTTTTAATAAGGTATTTTATTTTAGTTTAATTGTAAATATGTAGTTTTATTTATTTTTAAAATTCTAGCTTTAGTTACCTATGTACACTTATATACTCTATATGTTAGACTGTTAGTGTAAATATATTATTATGCCAATAATAGATGAAACTTCAATCAAAGAAGTCATATTACCTATAGATTTCTATTCCCAGTTTAAACAAATAGCAACTAGACAGAACCTTTACTAATAAACGTATGATAAATATCATCTACATTGCTGCCAGCCAGAAATATTTCCACATCTGTAATTCCTGAAATCCAGGATCTACAGTAATGACCAAGCAATCGTTCGGCGTCTCGCAATATTCGCCAAATCTTCTTCAAATGTAAACCTCGTAGCACACTAAGGGCGAATTTTGTTGATAAAAGTGCTAGCGATGTTCAGCACATGATAATATAAACTGACTTGAAGGAGGAGTTGGAACTTAGTACCTTTGGACAATTGGCTATTTTACTTAAAAAAATAATAGTCCGAAAGATAGACTAAAAAAATATTAGACCGCTTTTTTTATAGTTATTGTATTTTACAACGCTTCTAAAATCACAAAACGTCACTCGGTCATTATAATTTTACAGGCGAAAAAAACAAAAAAAAAATCAATACTGTAACTGAAGGACTATACAGATTTTCAATTCATTCATGCAATAAACTACTCTATTGCTTAAAGCCCAAGTCTTTAATTGAGAAATTCAACTTATAAGACATGAAATAGTAACACGTTGTATAAGTACAGACCTCACTAAATTACTTTAGAGAAGATAGAAGAACAAACGGACTGATTAACAGCCAGATTTATGACCGCAGGTAAAATCAGCACGCGTATTATGACAGCGTAGAGACGGGGTTTGTCTACAGAAGAATAGATAAAATGACAATTTATAGAAAAATAAACGTCTCCAGTATGGTAGTGTTTAAAATACAGAAAAACGTTTCGTCAACAAATCATGCCATAATCGGGCAAGAAACAGGCAAGAAATATCAAATTGTATAAACATGACTTTTTCTAATATTGGTAGACATGAATTGAGGTAGAAAATTGGTTGTTGTTGAAGATTGGTTGGTTGAAATAAGGAAAGGTAGAATGACATGAAAGGGAACTAACCTACACTCATCAACGTGTGATAAACGAGGTATTCCTGTTACGGCACCTATCTAAATGCCTTAAATGTAATAGTTTTTTCATCAAACTTTTTTGCCATTATCTCGGGTGTCATTTCAGCGGGTGCCGAATGGCAAACGGCACTGAAAAGATAACGACAAAAAAAATGGCCGACATTGATCCTGTCAGTGTTAACTGTACGTTAACCTTAAACGGATGATATGAGCTTGTAAAAGCACGCCACTGATTCACCCATTGAAAATACATTGGATGCATTTGCTGTCAAAATTCCTTTTCAAATCACCAATGTTTCTGAACATGCTATTTGACGTTTGTTATAAACATTTCAGAATCACGAGGTGCATAAGAGACGTTCTCTTCTCATGCGGTATTTTGATCTTTTTTGTTGATGAGACTGTGATAAATGTTGCTTCAGTTTTACTTGAAACCTTTTAGAGCATTTGACACGACTGATATTTTTTTAGTAGTCCATCATTTAGTTTTTCAAATAATATTATTTGACACGTGTATCATTTCTTTTATTACGTATACTAAAATTCACGAAGATAACACGCTTTTAAAACTGCCAAATACGTCACAAACAAGAGTTACAGTTTATACTTGTTTCTGACATCAGGAGAGTAGTGGTGGCCCAGTGGTATCGGTCCCGACTTACGAGTTCTAGGTCGTGGGTTTGAACCCCACCAGGCGCATTACTTTGTGTAATTTATTTCAACACCACTGCTCTCAAAACGGTGAAGGAAGACATCGTGAGGAGACCGGCATGTCCTAGAACCAAAAATTCGAAGACATGTGACATCTATCAACCCGCACTGGGCCCACGTGGTGAATAATGGCCCACTCCCTCTCACAGAGATGAGGCCTGTGTCCCAGCAGTGGGAGCAATATAGGCTGATGGTGATGACATCAGGAGTGGGTTCGAATTTTGCTGCGCTTTATGTATTTTTGTTATTATAAATTCTAACTGACGGACTTAATATTAGATTAGCAATATTCAAAATGATACGGTCAACATGCTTATTAAACCAATCGTTATGGAAGTCCTAAGTAAGATTTTGATGTTTTTTTTAAAGCCACATTATTACTCGTATCATCATTATAGTCCTTTTCACAGTTCGTCTGATTGTATTCTCCTGTTTCGCAAATCATTTCATCAGTCACCTTCACTCCCACATGACAGTCCTTTCTAGCTATATCATCCTTCACACTATCCATCGTGTTTTTAAAGCGACATACTGCAGTATATTATTTAGGTAGAGTGTAAATTACACACACAATTTTTCATTGGCGTAGGTAAATAAAATACCGGAGTCGAACAAAATGTTCGTGCCTACACAAAACAGCGTTGTGTCAAAATAGTTTTTAGCGTATCTGGATAATTTGACTATGAATAGCAAATTCAGAGACAGTCTTGGCTCAGATTTGCACAAGTGCACATAATATCCTAGGATCATCAAAACAATTAAACATGAAAACATGTAAGATATCTTGTCGTCTCGAATTGGAACTGGCCAATATTCCCAGCGCACATTTGTGCATCTGTCCTTTACGATTAATCTTGAGTTTAGTGACAGTGATTTAAAATAAACACGATTGCCCTTACAATTTTTAATGCCCCTGGAACAGCTGTGGCACGATTCACACGACATTGGTCCGAGGAACGCCGGGAAACACGAATTATATATTTAAATACGACACGACCATGAATATGATCGCGGATTAACAAAAACTGAGACCGAAATCGTATATTCCCCTATCATTCGTTTGCACAACTGAAAAAAATTTCAGTGTATAAACTCAAATAAACTTTGGCAATAACACAAGATCGTTTGTTCTTAAGCTATTTTCTGCTGAGATAAACATCATAACAGAATTTGCAGTGTTTCACTTTGTTGCTCTTTTTGCGGATGTAATCGGGGTCAATAGCAACTACAAAGGATGTTTTAAAAGTACTCACGTTGTGCTGATGTAGCGTCAGGACCACGTTGTCGAAGGTGGACGAATTTGAGAGAGCCTCGGAGCTGCCTCGGAGTAACTCGGCCAGCAAGTCAGCTCCAGGCTTCACTCCAACCAGCTTCGAAGGTGATGATGTTGCTCTAACGTGAGTCGGACCACGACCAGTTGCTCGAGGAGACGTCATCGCCCCAACACTGGTTTTACGACAAGGTACTGTTGCGTCTGACAAACTCCTTCTTCCCACTTCTACTGACCGACTACCCGGTGCTTCTAAATTTTTACCATACGGCCCTCCCCTACTAAAATGATGTCGTCTTGCTTCTACATCTGATGTATCTGATGGACTAAATGGAGAAGGCGAGGCTGTTCTGTCTCTGGAACACGTGTCACTTTCGGCTTCAGAAGGTGAGTCGCCATATTTCCGTCTCGCTCTAAACGAGTCATCATCTCTCTCGTCGGAGCTTTGTTGGTAAAACCTTGCTCGTCTCGCTTTTAATTCTTCAGACCTTGGCCACATTGGTGCTACTCCTTCGACCGGACTTGGCGGTCCGTTGTTGCATGAGTCGTCTGATTTATCACCAAGCAACGACGAAGTTCGTGTTTCAGCTGACAAACGCATATCTTGTAGTGATGCTTCACTACTTTCTCGTTTGCAGCCGTTTACTGAAGGTGGACCTTCTTCTTCCCCACCATCGTCACTCGGAGTTGTGATGTAAATTCCTTTTCTTCTTCTAGTTTTGTCAAGGGGCCTACGTCTTTCTCTAGCACCTACTAAAGGGGCAGGTGTGCAGGGGTTCTGTACTGCAGCTAGTAAGTGGGCAACCTGTTCACTCGTTATGGTTTCGTCCTCCTTGTCGCGATCCAGCGAGCCGTCTGACGTGGCGTCCGACCGGTGCGGCTCCTCGAGCGGTAACTCCTTGGACCACTGTTTCACTATACACTCATACACAGGCACAGGTATTAGATTTTCTTCAGGACACTCCTCTATCGTATTGGGAAAATTCGTACAATCACAGTCCACATTAGCACACGCGTTCGTAGGGGGTTCAGGAAGGGGAGGGAAAGCGAAAGGCTGGGGTTCTAACGGCGAAGTGCCTTCACTGTGCGCTTGTGCACTGTCGGCTTGCGAGCCGTCACTTTCTTCGCGGAGTTCATGTAAGACGCGCGGTGCCATCAAAGCTGGCAGACTACCGCCAGCCTCGGTCGGACCCTCCTCCCGCACTGGAGGGATACGTCGCGGCAGTGGGTGCGTCAACGAGCGAGCACCTAACTGCTTGTGAGGGGTATCTGGCGGTGGGGACCGTGGTGCTGGCGACGCGTGCGCAAGTAGCCCTTCGTCAGAACCTACCGCGGAATCAACCGACGCCACTGACCCACCCTCAGTCGTGTTCTCATCAGTTGCAAGACTTACGGTATCGGCATCGCGACGCTTTACACTCGCGCACTCAGACACAGACTTTGCGGGGCGTTTCCCAAAATCGAAAATCGACGGATGCTTCGGACCGCGGTACTGCGAATACTTATCCTGCGCGAAATCACCTTGTGAAAACGACGCGCTACGATACGGTATAGTTTTTTGGGCGTAAGAACCGACGATAGAACGGGGCTCTACGCGAACAAGGGTGATGTTGTCAGTATCAAAATCATCACAGCGGTCCACGGAGACGCCGCGAGGTGGACTATGTCGGTGCCGGGAGCGGGGCGGCGGCACCGGTGGCAGCACCGGGGCCGAGTGCGGCGGCGGCGGTGGCGGTGGCGGAGGCGGCGAGGGGTGCGAGCGCGGCAGGAGGCGCTCGGTGAGGGCCTGCAGGCGCTGCTGGCGCGAGGGCCGCTCGTCGCGAGCGCCGCGGCCCAGCCGGCGTTGGATACGATCCAGCGTGCGTCGATCGGGCTTGGCGCGGCCGAGGCACGCCGCCACCGCCTCCTCAGAGCAGCAGCGGCAGGGGCAGGCCCGCGGCGGCGGTGCTCGGCGAACAGCGTACCGCACCGCGCCCAGCGTCACGTACGGGGACCTGCGCACACGACGCCGATTTAATTTTAGATGCGAGAACGAACGCGCGCGCGACTCGCCGAAAAGCTTGGCGGCAAGTGCGACCGATTTAGAGTGCGCGAGCTTCCCCGCGACTCGCCGCTGAATTCCGGGAGGATTCCCCGCGACCCACTCCGCTACGGTTCAACAGTTATATCGGAGCAGATGACTCGTGTCTGAAGACGTGTTGCTTTGAAGCGAATAACGCTTGCTATAATTGACAGTTGTGCGTTAAAAGATCCACATACTAACGATGTAGTGCATACATTAGTAAGCGTCTGTGTAAGAGCAGGTGTCGGACAGACAGACGGAAGACGCGTGCACTATAAATAGTCGAACGTTGGCGATTTGGCGACACAGCGACCTCGTAGCAATGTTTACAATTTCTTGGTCGGTTGCTGTGAGTGATGTTTGAAAATATTCCAGTCAATGCCATTGCTTTTAATTCCCCAAAACCTAAACTCCACTTTCCCCTCAAACTCTATCATTTAGAATCCTACAATATCACCAAAGAGCAAAAATCATCCATCATCGTTATACCTGGAGTATTCTCTCCGTCTCCTAGCGCCATCTGTGGGCTCGGTGGCGCGCGCGTCGGACGCCATGGGTCGTCACGTGACTCCACTCATACTGCGCCCGCGTCACTCGATCTGCAACAATAATAACATGCAGCTTAGTATTGCGGAGTGTGGATGTACTGGACTTTGGCTGGTGATAAAATTGTGTTTATATTGTGCTGACAATGTTTTGTAGACAAGTGACTGTATTATTTAGGAGTAGGTAGATTGTTACTGAGACAAATAATTGAGGAGCTTAACTGTATTTTGTATACAGAAATTCAACACAACACAAACACTTCTTCTATCGATGTTCGCTTAATAAAAAAATCTGCTAGCTTTTTTTGTGGAAATTAGAGGATTTCTAGGTATTTTATCTTATGGGCTAAAGTGAATTTAAATACCTAAAACCCTTCTTAATCTTGATTGTCGCCTCAGAAGAACTATGCGTCAGAGAATTATAATTTTGGTCAGTTTTCGAACATAATCTTCAACAATAACGACAAATAACCCAGTAAGTTAATTACTTTTTCAGTGACCCGATCGGTGCTCTCAGAAATGCGTATCACAGAACTCAAACGTCGTCTGTTTGTTGACGGTTGATGATGATGATGAATCCATCTAACCGTGTCCCGCCACTGCCCGGTAACTGTATTAGAATGGTTTTCCAAGATGGAGTTTTGCTGTGATGTTCTATTGTGCTTTCATTACCTAACATATACGACCATTAAAAAAAAACTCTATCCATAAAGCCTGTAGTAGATAAAAGTCTCGAAAATATCCATGCAGAGAGGCCTTTTTCCCAGCATGTGAGCATGAACAATTCTATCTCTATTCTACCAAGAATAAAAAAAGTCATTTGATTCATATTTTTTAACAAATTGACTGCTATTTTTGCACAAGTTTGACACGATTGGTACACCATTGAAGAATATTAACATTTCTTTTCTATAATTTAAACATTTTCCTTGGTAACGGTAAAAATTATTTCTACGTTCTGCAATTTTGTCTTTTCTTCCGTCGACAAAACCAGTTTCTGCGGCGCTGCTATGCATGTCTGAAAAAGGGCGCTTTTATTTAATTTGTACGTCAACGGGAGGCGTAGTGTTATTAACTTATTTTATTTGTCCAAATTAACGTGAAAGTTTCTTTAAGTCACAAAAACTTGAAAATTAATGAAAAAACCCAGTCTTAATATTTTCACTTGCACACGATTCAACTATGCCCGACACCTGACGGATTTCTTCTGAACTATTCAATAGGGCGGGCGGCGAGCAGTCTGTTAACGTTTATCTTTTGGTGTTAACTGGGCGGGCGGGAACGAACTACGGTATTGATTCGATAGAGGTCGTTGTTGCAGATAGCGCAAGAAAATACGAATAATAATTTCAATCATTTCTACTCGTAAGTTGTTTCTAAAATAGTTGATCGTTTATATTTCAGATGACTTTTTTGAATAGGTATCTAATTAAAGTTGTGATATAGAAAACCATTTGGAAAAGGAGGGCGACATTTACCCAAAAAAAAAAGATTAATTTGTAAAACTAACTAAAATGAAAAAAGGTTGCCATTATTTGTTTTGATTTGTTAACAAAATAAAAATAAATGAACGTAAGTTGCTCTTTGTCTCATGCACCAATTGATTCTTCCACAACAAGGAAGCAAAACAAACATAAATATTATCAATAAAACACCGACGATAAAGTATTCAATAAATAACAACACTTTATTATTAATAATAAATTAATAACACTGTTGCACTTTTGTGCAAACGACCTTCAAAGCAATTCACAGCGATTTATTGAGGTTAACGCACACTTACAATGAGATCAGAAATCTGTATACTTCTAAAGTAGCCTTATTTGGCCACCAAACCCCTTCTCTCAGGTAATGATTTTTTGATCACCAGGCCAATTTACTCTCTTACCACTACTCTGCTTAACATCTCATTGTTCTATTCCCGCCTTTTTTCAACTTTTATTTTCCAGAACGAAATTAAGCTTCGCCGTTCGATATTTAAAATTGATGACTAATAAACTCATACGAAGACAAGGCTGAATAGCGAAGCGACCTCTTTTGTCATTGGGCTGAATGCATGATGTCTATTGCCAGTATTATGGTTAGATGTACGCGAACTTATTGAAAGAGTGAAGAGTTTTTAAAAAAAAATTACTTACCGCCCTAGGGCTTTTCTAGCTACATTACTACCCTAGAGCGCTAACTGGTTACTTACAAGCCCCATTTGGGGGTAATAAGGACCTACTTACCGAATATGAGGGATGTAAAGGTACTTTATGGAAATTATCTTGCTTACAGTAAAGGTGTCACATAATAAGTGCATTATATTACTAGTATGCAGTCTCGCAAACAAAAATGATGTTATACTAATACGGTGCAGAGCTTATAACTGTGTGTTGACCCTCATCCTTAATGACAAAACAATATTCGTACATTACAATTTAGTAAGATCACAAGACCGGTGTATTTATTGGCCAATTAATAAGCATGAAATATGAAATACAGAAATATTGAGACAATTTTATGGGTATTATGGAAATAAAGCTTTCAGTGTTAATTTGTAAATAATTGATCATCCATTTTTCATTTGTTTGAGTGCAGTGGTGGGCAAGCGGTGACGCCCATCATTATTCTCATCATATAATTATGTATATCAGTCGTAGAAGGTCCACTGCTGAACATAATTAAGTCTGTGCCATAATGGGGACATTATAGATTTAGAGAGCAGTGGTGACCCAGTGGCATCGGCCCCGACTTACAAATTGTAGGTCGTGGGTTCCAATCCAGCCAGGCGCATTTATACTTTGTGTAATTTATTTCATCACTACTGCTCTCAAAACGGTGAAGGAAAACATCGTGAGGAAAACGGCATGTACTAGAACCAAAAAATCGAAGCCATGTGACATCCACCAATCCGCACTGGGCCGGCGAGGTGGATTACGGCCCACTCTCTCTCACAGTGAGGAGGCCTGTGTCCCAGCAGTGGGAACATTTATAGGCTGATGATGATGATTATAGATTTCCAATAAGACCGGTTGAAAGCAGCTTGCATTCAGCGCTATCCTGTGGTCTCCATCATATCATCTTTGACTGGCCTGTTGGTCTAGTGGTTAGTGACCCTGACTGCTATGCCGGAGGTCGTGGGTTCGATTCCCACACAGGACAAATTTTTGTGTGATGAGCACGATTATTTGTTCTGTGTCTGGGTGTAATATATCTATAAAATGTATGTATTTACAAATATATAAGAATGTTTATCAGTTGTCTAGTACCCATAACACAAGCTCTGCTTAGCTTGGGACTAGATGGCGTTGTGTGATAGTTGTGGAATATTATATTATATATTTATCTGTCCACCTGGTAGGTGGTCGTCTTCGCTGCGCTTGCCGGCCCCAACTAACGAGTTTACTAAAGTCGGTCTCCACCAAAGAGAAGACAAAGGGCAATCAGAAATCCATATCTCCTCTCTAGAAATCTGATTGGTAATACATAACACATCTCTTTTATCCGCTTTGGTTGAGACTGGGTCGTAGATTCAAATAGAAACAGGCGCGTTACTTCGTTTTCTCAGAAAGTAAGATGATTATGACAATACGCCATTAATGCATCCTTTGGTTACCCGCGTGTGACTTTTCATCCCCAATGGTTATTAGCTTTACGAAAGCGAACAATCTCCTAGTTCTTCCCTGGGCAACGGTACCTCAGGCGATCTTAATAGCAGTGGTAGGGTTCATCATGGCCGCCTGGCTAGCGCCCACCATCCATTAGTTTTTCTCAGTTTCATTTTCTTCTGTATGAGCTCGCTCCATCTTAGTCCCGATCTTTGCTTCTGGAATAGATTGACGCCTATAGCGAACAATAAAAGAAATGTGGCTCGCCCATTGTTTACTTACTAGAATTTATTTTATTTTTTGAAAACGTTACCAACACTAGGAATTTCTCCTGCATCGTGATTGCGTTTACAGATACTCACTTATACAAACACCTTGACCCAGAACATATAATTGTACATCATACAAAAATTTTTTTTTGTTATCGTAACCACGACACGTTACACAGCAGTCGATCCTTCAGCGACTACGCGAACATTTTTTTTTTAATAAGAATTTAGATAACATAATATTTAAAGTTTTTTTTTACAAAGATCTTGGACAAAACTCATGTACTGCCCACCTCACAACTCAATGTATCGTAAACATACACCTGCATGATATCACATTGTAAGCCAACACTGTCCGTTGAACCAACGGCCTTGTTCTGCGGCTGTAAACCGCATATTATGTTAGCATCTAACGTCGACCGATCGAGGTGACAGCAGCGTTGACGGTCTAGATTACTGAATAAAGTAACTGTAACTCACTTCAGTGAATTTAATATAATTGTCCTATACATAAAATAATGTGATATTTCTTTTACGTGAGATGGGTTTGCTCTTGACCTTAGTCTAGGTCAGGAATGACTAAGACAAGGTTGACGATGGAGCGAGCTTACCCAGAAGAAGCCGGTTCACTCTAACTTTGAAGAGATTAGGGTTGTATGCGTTCGGAAACACAAACGCAGGCAGAGAGTTCCACTTCTTCGCTGTCCGCATAAAGGCTGGAGCAGATCAAATGCGTATGCGTAAACGTGCGTGTACCACTGCAGCAAGACGTCCACGTGCACGTCTAGGTTACGCAAGCGGTGAGTCTTGTCTTATACAGTTCCATACATTGCAACTCGGTGGTACACGCACGTTTACGCTTACGTCTACGCATACGCATTTGGTCTTTATTTTTTACGTGGCAAAATCATCAAATGAGTCCTCCCACCCCGGGCAGGGCGGGAGGGACTGTCAGACTCATACTGACTAAAATCCACGGTATCCCTCGGCAGCCCCTCATGTGCCGGAGTCGCGGTATACGTATGTCCCACAACCCCGGCAGGACTGTGGCCCTCTATAGGGGGGCCCCGTCATTATGCTGACGCTCCTCTTGCCTGCCCGGCGGCAGGGTTAGTGCACGCCGGGCCCGCTCTTACTCCAACCACTGTGCCCTCTGCTAAACAGAGGGACACGTGGTGGAGCGGTGTGACGGGACATTGGCAGCTCCAGCCTTTATAAAAGACGTTTGGAAACGCTTAGTGCGAATTCGTGTTACACACGCAGAGAAATGTATACTAATTACGAAAACTTCTAGTTGCAACCGTAACAGCAAGACTCACTAGTTGACTTTACAACAATAAATACTAAGTCCTTGTTATATCTACTACTTACTTAGTATTTATTACTACAAATGTTGTAAAGTCAACTAGTGAGTCTTGATGTCATGGTTGCAACCAGAAGTTCTTGTACAGGTAGCGAGACATTTCTCGCGTGTAGCAATAAGGTACGGGTGGTAATTTGCCATGCGTCTAGATATACGATGATAGAAGGGGGCTGGTGGAATTTTAACGGCTGGTCGAATACCACGATCAAAATTAGGGAAAGGAATACTTTGACTACTATCGAGTACAAACACTACAGCCATGGGATAACACGGTTCCCTGATAAGACATTCCCGCGGCCCCGGTAGGCTTTGGCCTTCTTCTTTGGGCCACGTCAGATTGCTGACATCTCTTTGAGGCGCGCGTGGAACACGACCCGCCATCGTCCCAGGCATGGTCCATGTTCGGACGGCAAGTCACCGGAGTAGAGGTGCCCATGACGCCTACTTTCAAGTGCACCCCACTCTTATGCACCACGAGGTTCGGTTTGGTCAGGTTATATTATTTAGTCTTTAAATCTTTATTTCACACATAATAAAGAATACATCAGTTCTACTTTACATAATCTAAATAAACAGTAAATGCAGTTCAAACTCTCAAAATAAAACAACATCCTATATAAACAGGGTTCCTTCCGTAAACTAATAATAACAGAACATCAAAGTTGGGCTTGCAACATTCGTAACATGTTTAAAGAATTCGATATTACACTGATGATTGATTTATTTGGGTAGTATTGAAAGATCCGTTGGGTTCTGTAGGGTTTTGATATTCGTGGAGGTGGTTTGGATTTTTCTTGTATGTTTGGTTTGAATTTTGTAATCTTAAAGGATGTGGTTTAAAAAAAAACTTTTTTTATCACACAATCGGAGAATTGTGTGTAAAATAAATCGTAGTATAAAAAATATCAATAACTAGAATTATTTTTTTCTTTCTTAATTAAACTGTCACTTTCATTCACATAAAATACCAGAAAAAAACAACATATAAAATAAAATTTAAAACTCAGTCGATTAATTTTAGTAACTTTAATCTATAGTTAATTGTATTGCAAATGTTGTTAAAAATATAGACTACTAATTTTAAAGTACTTAGAGTTTTCCGATATTTAGATACCTACTATAAAAGTATAAACAGTATAATTATGTTTAATATCATAAACATACTTCTCCTAAAACATAACACTCAGAACTTTTACCGCTCTTTTCCCACAAAACACGAAAAAAAAAACATTTATCAATCACCTTGATAACTTTTTTGGTGTTCAACAACTGCTTATCAAAGGCCTATTCTTTGTTTCAAACCTCTCTATTTTCTACTATTTCAGGCCATGCTTTTCTTGACATCATCAAATGAGTCCTCCCGCCCTGGATGGGGCGGAAGGGACTGTCAGACTCTTACTGACTAAAATCCACCCGTGTTCCTTCCTATGCCCTTTATGTTCCGGGGCCACGGTAACCTGGGTTAAGAAAAAACCCGCGACCCCAGCAGGCATTTGGCGCGAAACACGACGCGCCACCGACCCGGGCTTGGTCCTTGGTCGGACGGCGAGCTACCCATCACTCACCGTCCGCAAGCCCGCTCCGCCGCTGTGCCCTCTGCTGATCAGAGGGACACGCGTTGGAGCATCCACACGACAGGCTATTTGCATTCGGGCAAAGAGACCACTTGGGCACACAGTGCCTAAGGAAGACTTTTTGCCCGCATCCCAGGGTGCACCGGCCCGAAAAACTGGTCTTCCCCCTGGACGTATCCGAGAGGGAACTCCAGTCCACGGGCGCACGTGGAGGTTTCCTGTCATAGCACCCCTTCTTGACACCTTTACATTATTATTATTAAGTCCCGTGCCATAATCTGGCCACTTAAGTCGAGTTGATCACATTTTAGTCTCAGTTTTCAAAGAAAGATAAAAATAATTACATAGAGATTTTTTAGTGATCTAATTTCTTTAAGAAAACTAAGATTGATTGATAGTAGTTGGTGTTGAACTACATTTTTTCTTTTGAATTCGTTTGATCAACGAGTGTTGATATTATTTGGAGCACTCAGTCTGAATTTTGGATTTAATGTAGTGATGCAAAAGTGTATCAATTGAAATATGTAGTGCAAGGTTGTTTCAAAATAAGTATTTTATTCTGTCTTTTACGAAAGTAGTAATTTCCTTATTTACGAGTATGTACATACCTAACTTTTTTAGAAACCAGACTGGTAATTACTAAAATCCGCCGTATTCTTTCAATTATCCTTTACGTTCCAGGGTCACGTGAAGCTTTAAAAAATATGCCAAATCAATTGTTTTAAATTTAATTAGAAAACTTGTACTATAAATTGATTTTATTTAGTTATTTAAGCAATTTGTACAACGACGGATGAATCTGTCATATTTTACCAACCTTCCTTGAGGTTGACGTGCTAGAGTCTGTACATCATTTACTGTTATAATAATACAATGATCATCACTTGCGCAAAAGTTGATTGCATTTTATTTCGATCTTCAAGACCGTAACGATTGCAAACATATTGTGTTAAAGATGAATAATTCCATTTATTTTGCGAATGTCATTGAGTTCGTTTTAGTTCTACTATTTCTAGAAATATTAGAATTAGCCAGGCATGCTTTTTTTTTTTTAATTTATTTATTTTAGGTCGCTTTTTAACAACAAGGGTCATCAACGACCACATTTAACGATATTATAATATACATACATCATTATACAATTGATTAATTGTATGGAAACAAAACAAAATACTTAATCAAGCAGGGACAAAATCAAACACCAATGCCCCAGAAAACGACCAACACTTACAGTCCAGCAGAACTCCGAGAATGCAACCCAACATTATGTAGCTAAATATCATTATGCCACACAAATCAGGCTATACCCCGGAATCTAAACCAAACTATACATATTAATCATCCTCAGAAACATCAACACCCGATCACATCCCTTCCCGCTTAAGCAATCCTTTATGCTATCAGGAAGGTCACACAAACGTTTTTCATTATCATAAGCTGAACATTCAATTAAAAGGTGATAAACGGTCAAATCAAAACCACACTTGCATTTATTTCTGTCAGTTTTAGTTATTAAATGTATGTGTGTCATATTTGTGTGTCCAATACGTAATCTAGTAACAACTGTTTGGTCTTTTCTACAAGTAAATGAAATTGGGGATTTCTGAAAAATTGACTTTCTGATATCAAATAATTTTGTTGTGTTTTCTGTCTTCCAGTGATGATCCCAGAGAAGTTTGATTTTATATTTTACATATTTTTGAAATTCAGTTGGGGTACATTTAATTGTAGGGTAAATATTATTTTCGTTTATTGCACTTCGGGCTTCTTCATCTGCTTTTTCATTGCCTACTATCCCTTGATGACTTGGAATCCATATAATTTCAAAGTTGTAATTATTTATTAAAAGATTTATAATTTTTTGTTTAATTTCAATTATAAGAGGGTCTGTATTTTTTGCATTTTGTAACGCTTTTAAACATGATTTTGAATCGGTATAAATGATATATTTATCTAAATTACTTTCATTTTGTATCAATTCTAAAGCTTTGAGGATAGCTGTAGCCTCACAACTAAAAATCGAGAAAAAGTCCCAGAGTCTGTACCGGTAACAGTTATTACCCGACACTACTGAGCATCCTGTTCGTCCATTCATAACTGATCCATCAGTGTAGAAAATTTTGCAATCTGAATACCTATTATTAATTTCATTAAACAATTTTTTATATACAAGTTGAGAGGTTTTATTTTTTGGATGTTTAGCTAGTTCAAAATTAATGGGAAATTTGTGGATTTCCCAAGGACCACAGGTAAGTAGTTTCTTTGAAAATATTGGTGGGATATTAAGGTTTAACTCATTTAAATATTTGGCGGCCCTGATGCGAAAGGGTTGCAATAAATAAGGTCGAAGTTCATATTCAGTATCTACAGCTGTCGATTTCATATAATAGTTATGGGAAGGGTTTTTAGGTTGCGACAATAAATTTATAGCATAAACGCAAATAAGGTCTTTCCTCCTAAATTCTAAAGGCATTTCTCCGGCTTCCGCTAAGATACTTTTTATCGGACTAGTTTTGAACGCACCTATACTCAGTCGCAAGGCAGTATTTTGAATGCTTTCTAAGGAATCTAAAGTACGTTTTTTGGCAGAATCATAAATAATTGAGCCATAATCTATTTTTTGTCTAATAACTGCGCGATAAGTATTAATTAAGCAATTCCTGTCAGATCCCCATGATGTTGATGATAAAACCTTTATTAAGTTTAATCTTTTATAGACATCTGATTTAAGTTTGTTTATATGTGAATTCCAAGACATTTTTTTATCAAATGTTAAACCTAAAATTTTTAAGTTGTTTACCTGTTTTATTATATGTTCGTCTAATTTTAATTGTACATTTCTAGTTTTATTTCTTTTCTTACTTAATATCATAAATTCGGTTTTAGATTTTGAAAACTTAAAGCCTGATTTTTTGGACCACTCTAGTAGATTATCTAATGTATTTTGAATTAATTTTAACGTAGGTTTCAAAGTTCTACCACTACAAACTATAGTCAGATCATCAGCAAACAAGAACCCCTTAACAGGTTTTTTTATAAATGAAAGAATATCGTTAATGGCAATTAAAAAAGAATTACACTGAGTACAGAACCTTGAGGAACACCATTTTCTGTAGGGACAGAGCTTGATACCACATCATTGATTCTTACTTGAATTGATCTGTCCGAAAGAAAATTCTTGACAAATGCTAGGGCATTTCCTTTAATATCCATGTGTTGCAATATATTTAAGATTCTATGTTTCCAAACCATTTCATAAGCTTTCTCTATGTCTAGGGCAACAATCACTGTATAATTATCATTTGCAAAGCTGTCAAGTACTTCATTTTCAATGTTCATTAAATGATCTATTGTTGATCTAAATTGACGAAATCCATATTGGAAATCTGCAATGTGATTATTCGATTCTAAGTACCATCTAAATCTTTTACTAATTATCTTTTCAAGTATTTTACAAAGATTACATGTTAGGGATATGGGTCTATAACTTGATTGTAAACTTGATATTTTTCCCGGTTTTAATATGGGAACTACTAAAGCTTCTTTCCAGCTGATTGGAAAAACTTGATTTTTCCATATATAATTGTATAACTGAAGCAAGTATTCAAGTCCACTGGTTGGTAAGAATTTAATTATAATATTAGGTATATTATCCGGGCCTGGACTAGAATTACTTAGTTGGGAGAGAACTAGTAACAATTCATGCATTTGTATTTCCGAATTAATTAGATTGGAGTTATCAGATAAATTGAAATTCGACTCAGTTTCTTGATTTAATTTAAATTCTTTAAATTGATCATCATAATTATCTGAACTAGAATTTGTTGCAAAAGTTGTAGCTAATAAATGAGAAGTTTCAGCAGCGTTTGATATGAATGATCCATCTTGTTTTTCGAGTACAATATTACTGTATCTAATATTACGGTGGTTAAGTTTTTGAATCTTTTTCCACATTTCCGCTATGGGGGTCTTGTTGTTTATAGAAGATACCCAATTTTGCCAGGATTTTTTCCTACTTTCTTTGAGAAGTCTTCTACAGTATGCTCTCTTCTTCTTATAATCAATTTTATATATTGAATTAGGATCGTTTCCTGCATATTTTCTAAATTGTTTTAGAGCTTTTTTAGATTCTTTGATTGCTGTTTGACACTCATCATTCCACCACGGTACATTATATTTTCTCAAAACACCCGATGTTTTAGGTATTGCTTTGTTTGCTGCTTCAAGGACTACTTTTGTGAATTGGTCAACTATATTATTAATGGATTTATCAGTCATATTGTTTAAAGGAGTTAAATCTGGAATACTTCTATCAAATTCCTCCCTAAATAATAACCAATCTGCTTTATCAAATTTCCATTTCTGTGGTAGTCTGACTTTTTTAGGTAAATCATGACAAATTTGGGATGTTATTGAAATTGGGAAATGATCACTGTCATACAAATCGTCTAAAGCATTCCATTCAAAATATGACGCTATATTTTGCGAAGCTAGAGTAAGATCTATAATACTAGTATGACCAGTATTGCTATCAAAATGAGTCGGTTGACCATTGTTTAGTAACAATATATTATCATGTTCGTCAAGCCATTCAGTAATTATCCGACCCCTAGTATCACATTTTTCAGAGCCCCAATAAAAATGGTGACTGTTAAAATCACCTAAAATAATGAAAGGTGTTGGAAGTTGATTAATCAGAGCATTCATTTCGTGTTTGTTAAGAGGGCTACTATTTGGAAGATAAATGTTGCAAATTGTAATTGATAAAGGAAATTTAATTTTTATTGCTACCGCTTCTAGATTTGTGGTTAATTGTATTTCTTCAGCAAATGTATGGGATTTTATGAATATAGTAACACCGCCACTAGCCCGACTACTATGTGATCGATTTTTATAGAAATTTTTGTATCCTATCATAGAAGCGCAATAATCAGAAGTAAAGTTTGTTTCCTGTAAACAAATGCAAGTTGGCTGTAATCGACTTGTTAATAGTTTAATGTTTTCTAACCGTTTGAAGTAACCATTAACATTCCACTGCAAGATATCCATACCTCTACTACTTAAATATACTATAGCGTCAAATTAAATATACTTTGCTTACTTATGTATGAATTATAACAGTATATAAAATTATTGGTCTTTGGCTGAGTGAGTAATAGAGGTAAGGTTCACTATTTCATGTAATTTTCTAGAAAGACGTGAGCATCTATTTTTTAGACTTTTGTTCATTTTGCAGTGTAACTTGTTACACATTTTGATTAGTTCTGTTATATTGTCTGTGTAGGAAAACACCAATTCTTTGATGTTTTGTTTTCCTCGGGAATTATCTAATAAACTAATAAATTGGTCTAAGTTAATAGGAAATGGAGTTTCGTTAGATAATTCTGACATATTTTCTTCAATTTCTTTCCAAACTTCTGCTTCAGTCCTGGGGTCAACCTTTTTCAATTTCTTCTTCGTTGTTTTAGCATCCACATCTTCTAATGAAACAAAACTGCTAGTATCATCAGAATCAAGATCCATTATATCAGTAACTTTTTCTTTCGTGTATGGTTTAATACTTTCTATTTTGGAGGGTTCGCTGGTAGTTGACGAATGAATTCGTTTTTTACCTTTGAGGTTTGTTGAAGATGGTTCTGTATCATTGGTTATATTTTGCATAGTTGGTTGAATAAATGAGGGGTCTACAGCCGGAAAATGATTATCATTCCTGTCGAAAATGTTATTTATCTCTTCAACCGTTTGGCGGTTTGTTTCTTGGAGGTAGACATGAGGGTTTGACAAAGTTTGAGTACAATTTTTCGCTAAATGGCCCATCGAATTACAAGTGAAACACTTCAATGCATCGTTAGATATATATATCCAATAATTTGTACCTTCGAATGTTAACTGGATAGATTCAGGGAGACGCATCTCATCTTCAGGGCTAATATAAAGTTGTCGTCTAAAACTCAATATGTGTGAGAAACCTGGATCAGATACCCCTATTTTCATGAAATTTATGGGGGACATTATCTTGATATTTATTTCTTCAAATTTTTGTTCAATTACATGATTTGGTATGACAGGACAAACATTGGATAAAACAATTCTTTTATTTCTTGTAATTAATGGTTTTATCTCCAGGACATGATTTTGAATGGTAATCGATTTCTTTTCTTCTAAAAGGTTATCAGCTGTTCTTTTGGAGTCCAGGTATATGCAAATACGAGCATTTGCTATACGTGATATAAATCTAATAGATGTAGCCGGTGTTACAGAAGATAAGCCAATCAGATACTCTCTGAGTGTTATTCCATCTATCGAGTCCAATATAATCGCTTGATCTTTCTTGGGGAATCTGGTTGATGATGTGACATTAGCATAACTTGAAGTATTGGGTAATGGTTGAGACTTTGTGGGTAATTGAGACATTGGGGGAGATTGAGACGTTGGGGAATTATTCATTACTATATCAAGGGTCTCCTGTTGCCAGGAGATACCCTTTTAACTTCTGTCAGCGTGCTGGTAAAAAATAAAGGCTCAAGCAGAGCGAGATACGAGCGTCCGCAGTGGCTACTCGCATGGAACTCTGGTCACTTGTTTATAAGTACATTTTTATTGTATTTTCACAATAACTCGCACTGGAAAACAGATTTACACTTGAAAAACACGAAGAAAAACCAACAGCACTTTTACGCGTGTTGACAGTTGACAGATCACCCCCCAGGCATGCTTTGTTTGTCAGAATACAATACAAAAAAAACAAATGTCACTCATTTTAAATTGTTTTGGAGTTAGAACAATGTGAGGAATTTAGTACGTTCTAGAACCAAAATAAAATTCATCAAAGTGACATGTGGCATGACAATTACCAGCCTGCATTATGCCTTTTTTACTTGCCTTTAACAATTGAAAAACAAATCACATAAACATAAAATAATCTGCAAGAATGAGCATCCTCCTCAAAACTACTAAACAACGAAAACTAAAGAGCGAGTTACCAAGAAAAAATATAATAACTAACGAACTACTTGGAAGTAATGCAGAGGACTTATAAACCAGTCATTCGCGGAAACTGCAAGACTTGGCATGAGTCCATGGTATCGTGTCTTCGCGACATGGAGACAGAAATGATGCAGTTATCGGGTAGAACTTCCCAGATGCTAAACCATGCGTTTGATGGCTAAGATTATAAATTGTCCAGATTCTGTGTTCATATCAAAACTTAACGTTTTTAGGGTTCCGTAGGTAAATGGCAAAAAACGGGAACCTTATAGATTCGTCATGTCTGTCTGTCCGCCCGTAATGTAACAGCCACTTTTCTTTGAAAGTATAAGAGCTATCCTGTTGAAAGTTGGTAGTATTAAGTGAACCGCATTAGGGTTTTCACACAAAAATAAAAATAAAACTAAATTTGGAGGTTGCCCCCATACATACTCGTACAATTGAAACTCAAAATTTTATTTTCACCAAACCCATACGTATGGGGTATCTATGGATAGGTCTTTAAAAATGATGTTGAGATTACCATTATCATTTTTTTCTAAACTGAACAGTTTCCGCGAGAGACACTACCAAAGTGGTAACAATCAACTACATGATTTTTTAGGGTTCCGTAGTCAATCAACAAGGAACCCTTATAGTTTCGCCATGTCCGTCCGTCCGTCCGTCCGTCTGTCCGCAGCTTAGCTCAGAGACGCCCAGTACTAGAAACCTGTAATTTGGTGTAAATATACGGATTTGTTGTGCCGAAAAAGTGGTAAAATAAAATCTCGTAAAATGTTTTTTTTCTCGCGCACCCCTAAGTGTGGGCTATCATTAAATAGGTCTTTAAAAAATAGTGATAGTTTCCATTAACAATTTTTTGATAAAAAGATTCGTTTGTGAAATATTAAGCTTTTAAGTGCTAATTTTTGCTCGACTCGAGTGTCCTCCCCTCTACCAGCTTTTTTTTTTGTTTTGTTTGAGGGTGTGAAAAAATTCACAATAGTAGTATACATAAAAAAAAATATATATATATGTATATCATGACTAAGTAGGCTTTACAAGTTTACGAGTAATAGTCGACCAACTTATAAAGCGTACTTGGATAACATATTTTCCTAAACAAAATGTATCGGAGAACATGTTCTTCAACTGCAAATCTAAGTTTGTCAACTTTATTTTTAAAGCTGTAATAGGTGGGTATGTTTTGGGGACAGGTAGGTTTTTATTGTCAACTATTTTTAACTAAATTCAAAAAAAGGAGGAGGTTCTCAATTCTTCGTAATCTTTATTTTAAATGTATTTTCCCCGATTTCTCAAAGACGCCTGGACCAATTTTGAAAATTCTTCTTTTTTAAATTAAATTCAGCGAATCAGTTTAGTTAGTTCGCATAAGTATTTTGATGGGCAACTACGGAACCCTACACTGTGCGTGGCCCGACACGTACTTGGCCGGTTTTTTATATTATGTTATTTACTGCTACGGAACCCTTTATGGGCGAGTGCGACTCGCACTTGGCCGGTTTTTTATAAATGTGTGTGGGTGCCGAACGAAGAGGGTTTTTCTTCCTCTTTTTGGCTTCAATTCTCAATGTCCTACAGCTAGGATTCTGTACATTCTTTATTCCGTGTTTGACGGGTTAAGAATAAACTGATTCGACGAAGTTGAGTTTATTATAGCGTGGTGAGGCGTAGGTGGATTGATTGGAGGTGTCCGTGATAAAAATAAATGTTCCTGAGAATTTTGTCGCGAATATTGTCAATTTGTGATTCCTTTTTGCTATCGTAAATAGGTTCATAGATAGGTTTACACTATACCTAATCAATAAATAACCGAATTTTCCAAACATAATCAGGTGGCGACGACAACGAATTTGTTTTTGAACTGAGAAAGAATGGTATCTACTTAATTTCAGACGTTTCGGTAGCTTTAAGTCAGTTTCTAACAGTTTTTTTTTTCCAACGCAAAAATAAAAAATAAATAAAAAAGTAAAGTAAAATCTTTCCTGGATTCGTTTTCTTTTTTTTTTCTTTTCAAATGATAACCCAAAAAAAGCTGAACAGATAATAAAAGTAAGACACAATTGGGATCATCGTAGCTCTGTAATTACAATAGTTGTGATCACCAGTACCCTTAGCACGAATTTTCACTCATTTACTTTACGGTATTTACAGCGTTTCTTGTATAAAAAATGGAACAGCGCCTCTGCTGTGCGAAGAAAGAACTAATTTTTTCCTTGAAAATTTTCTGTTTGAAATTGTCAAAGTTCCACTTTACGTCTCAAATACTGAAAATTCGTGCTAAGGGTACTGATCAAATTATAGATTTACATTTATTTGACAGAAAATCTGAAAGCAGATGGACAGGTTCTTAATCAAGACAAAATAAAATACAATAGAAATCTTTCTTCTTAAAACTAGATTGTAAAAATAACGTTGTTTCCGCATTCTCAAAGGATTAGTCCAAATACTTTTCGAACAATGAACCGTGTTTCATATACACAGGATTATGCTAATTTTATGTTTCGTACCTAAATTAAAATTTATCACCTTTGATGAACCAGAACTTACTAATCTTTTGTAGTTTTTTTAGGAATATATTTGACATTTTAAGATCTATCTTAAATCACCTGTCAATTTGTGGGTATTTTATTGGGTAAAGTTTCCATCAAGCAATAAAATCTTCTAACAATAATTTTTTTGATAGCACTGAATTGAGAATTATTTCAGTATTAGGTACTTTTTTAAGGTTGGGAAATCATCAAAGAACCCCTGGAATCCTGAGTGGGGCGAAAAGGAACTGTCAGACTTGACTAAATAGCTACCAATGCTTCTTCAGTTGTCCTTTGTTCCAAGGCTCCGATTCCCTTTGGTACCTAATCTGGACCCGTCAAATATGTTGACATCTCCTTCAGCTTCGTTCCTTGATCGGACGGCGAGCGAACCACTGCTTACCATTCGCAAACTCGCACGTGTGCCGGAAAGTGTGTCGCAATGTCCGATGCCCTGATACGCCGTGTTATATTGGGCATTTTATCCTACCTACTCAAGATATTATAGTTTTTACAATACGAGTATTATGGTCTATTAACAGATTTCTACTTCGTTTACAAGCCAATAACTTGAGATGTTGCGTTGTAAAACTAATATTACTGCGTAGGGAGTTAATCCTCTTACGTCCCAAATATTTTCATTACCTTAATAATGAAAATATTTAGTACTCAATATATTTTATTTACAATTTATTATAGAAATAAAATATATTTACTACCAATAACATTAATTTACGAGGAGGAAAAAGGAATCATTTACTTAAAAAATATACAATCATGTCCTCAACACAAAAACTGTTGCACCGTGCGCAGTTTCGTCACAAAGGTGGACCAAAAGGATTTGAACAAAAATGTCGGTAGACGCAGCATTTTCATTTACACTTTGTTCAGTTTTATTTCTGTACGTAGTAAAACGTGCTCACTGTCTAATATTGGCCTCGTAAGTCGTGGGCGAGGATGCATTGCTTTTCTTTTGAACACGATTATAAAAATAAATTTTAGCCTACGCTTTACTCCACACAAATGTCAACCTTACTCGCTTTGTCTCAAAGAATAAAATCAGTTAGTGATTGATTCAAAATCCGTTGACGACCTACAAAATTTGTTCGGATATATTTACAAATATTTTGTAAGTATTTAATGTATTAAAATAAATCATCATCATCATCAGCCTATTAATGTTCCCACTGCTGGGACACAGGCCTCCTCTCTGTGAGAGGGGGTGGGCCATAATCCACCACGCGGGCCCAGTGCGGATTGGTGGATGTCACATGTCTTCGAATTTTTGGTTCTAGGACATGCCGGTTTCCTCACGATGTTTTCCTTCACCGTTTTGAGAGCAGTGGTGATGAAATAAATTACACAAAGTAATGCGCCTGCCGGGATTCGAACCCGCGACCTACAACTCGTAAGTCGGGGCCGATACCACTGAGCCACCACTGAGCCAAATAAATGGACATGAAATATATCTCATAGGTACTTAAGTTTATAAAGGAATCGGGGTTTCACGTGTTATTTTATATTTTGCTGTTTTCAATTCTAAAAGTCTTATTCTTATCTACTTTTATTCTAAATTCTCCTCACAAAATTATGGTTTGTTGGGTTGCCAAAACCAATTATTATGCAATTTGTCAATTAGGCTCGCGCAGTTTTTACATGTTGGACATAAATATAATTTTCGTACCACTTGCTCAAAAAAGTGACATTCTATGCCACAAAAAGCGTACATAATAATAGTCATTTTTAATCTGTCAAAAACAGGGAAAGAAAATTGTACTGAATTTCATTCATCCTCTAGGGAGAGAATGTGATTTAAATTTCGAATTACCGATACTGAACCACATCAGTCTGTCTTTACACCATTGAGTTTGTATTTATAAAGCATTATACAACTTTTTGCAAAAATGAATACGCATATATTATGCAGTTATCATATAAAATTACGAAACCGAAGAGGCCGTATGAGCTTGATGCCTTTGCTTTTCCGAGAAAACAATATTAGTCTAGGAAGTTGCCGCGTTCCGTTTTTAACCGACGAAAAAAAAGGAGGAGGTTCTCAATTCGACATGTATATTTTTCTTCAAATACATAAGCGTTAACTTTATTTTAATTTATTTTTATAAATAAGTTAATGATGATTTTAATGCTTATCTCATCTCATATTATTATTATGTTAATTTTTTCGCAAATGGTATGAAAAGTACAGTATTTTACTCGGTGATAAAGCTGTCTTAGTCTTGGGTGAACTTAAATCCCTCGCTACACTCAGGACTCGTCTCAAATCCCTCGCTTCGCTCGTGATTTAAGTTTTTAACACCCTCGCTACGCTCGGGAGTAAACCTCGAGTCCTTCGTTATGCTCTCGATTTAAATCATCACCCGCGACAGAAGACACTGCTTTATCCCCTTGGTTAATAATCTACTATATTTCCAACTGTATAACGCCACAAATTCATGAACCCGATTCGATCGACAGACTTGCTGCTTTTGAAATATCAAAAATAATAGCAATACCTTAAAAGTAGACACTCACTTATAAAATAAATCTGCCACAGTAATTATTTCAACAATAAATCCAGTCATAAAATCAGACCAGATCCAATTCTAGCCACAACACATTACATCTATTACTTCAGAACTTTACTCATCAATAAAGCTAACGTGTAATTGTCGTCTATTTTCGTCGCATGCGCACGTTGTAACGAGCCGAGGTAAATGAGTGATGGCGGAGCTTGTAGACAGAGAGGCAACCTATCGATGTCTTGTTTTAGTCACACGTGCCTGCTTTGATATAGCGCTGTTAATAAGAAAAAAAAACAGAGAAAAATAGATTTATTATTTTCGGTCTTTAAACTTAACCACTTCCCTGTCCGATGAATCACATGTGATCCACGACTATTGTTTAGGTATTGTGTCTGCTGCGCGGACAGTGAAAGTGTTAAGGAACATTTGTCGAGGTGTATAATATGGGTGTATGCTGAGGTGTATAATATGGGTGTATCCTTGTATCCATTACAATATCGAATTCTGTCTGAGTCTTGGAAAGCGTATTAATTGGTAATTTGAAGATCTTTGACAATCTGACAAAAATCTTTCTATCGTAATACTCAATTACGGCGGCGATAGGCGGAGACCTCTCGCGCCCGGTATTGGTTGCGGCCATGTTGCGGAGCGAGACGGAGTGGGAAACGGTCGCCTCCTTCTGCGAAGCAATAATGCTCGTGAAGGAGGAGGCGGGCCGCTTGAGAGCCATGGACCATGCCCAGGTCGACGGCGCATTGTGTCCCACGCGCGCCTCAAAGAGCGTCAGCATACTGACGGGGCCCCCTCTCAGAGGGCCAAAGCCTGCCGGGGTCGCGGGATTATTTCCTTACCGAGACCCCGGAACATAAAGGGCTACTGAAAGACACCGTGGATTTTAGTCAGTACAAGTCTGACAGCAAATCCTGCCCTGCCCGGTGTGGGAGGACTCATTTGATGATTTTACCACGTTTAAAAAAAAAACGTAATACTCAGTTACCAGGTTTTCAGATAAGTAGAGCTAATCAATAAACGTAATGTGTAACTGTAGTCTATTTTGGATGCACGCGCATACTGTAACGAGCTGAGGTAAATAAGTTATGGCAGAGCATGTGGACAGACTGGCAACCTTTTGATGTCTTGTTATAGTAAAAGCACGTAGCTGGTTGATATGACTGTGTTTGCAGTAAGAAATTACAGGCTCGATAAAAATGTAAACGACTTTTAGGGCAAATGAACCTGCATTTTGAAAAAAGTTTTTTTAAATCTCATAATAACAAGAAAACAAATAATTGTGTGATTTATGAAACCACTGTTTTTGGAGTCGCTAATATTCCCAAACTTTTTTAAATAAAAAAAATTGCTAAATGAATCACATTTAGTTTTGTTCCAGTAATACGTTTTTAATTAGTAAATTAAGGTGTTACAGTAAAAAAAAATAAAGGGTTAGTGCAGAAGAGGACACCGTGTGGTTTCAGTCAGTTGATTCTGACATGGGCATGTCAGACTCAAGGAGGGGCTCCGTCTTCTTTAGGAGGAAGTCCATAAGGATTTCCACACGTTAAAAAAAGGAGGAAAGCTGCGTTATAGCTTTCAACATTGAAGTTAATTTTGTTTATAAACAGACAAGGGCGGAACCCAAAGATAATTGGGTACCGACCGACCCGAAGGTAATTGTTTCTTAGATCACTAGACGTTTTGTGTTTTACTTAAAATTAAACTCGTTTTACCACAACATTGCTGTGGTAAAACGAGTTTAATTTTAAATGTAATAATTTTAAAGTTAAATGCCCTCTCCATTCTCTCTCATTCATTTCTCCATTCTATAAACAATAGGCGCACCTTTCATAAAATCCAATCAAATAAAATCAACACCAATCAAGTAAAAACACAAAACAGTTATCCTACCCACAGTGATCCAACGACCGTTTTATTGTTTTACGATAGTTTACAAGATTAATGATATTTTGGCCAGACGTCCTACAATCCGCCCACTGGGTGTCACTCGCGGCCAATGTAAAACTGTGAGATATTTACTTGAACTGCAGTGAAACATGTATTGTGTTTGTTCTTAAAGGTTCTGTGCTTCTGATTGAAAGGTACGGGAAGATAAAAAAAGGAATCTGTAATCAATTGATGCGCGTAATACAGGGGTGTCAAACTCAATTTTGTAGAGGGCCATATTTTCGGACAAGAATGTGTAGGCGGGCCAGGTTCAAATTAAAAAACTTAAACATATTGAATTGAGGTATTATATATAGTTACAAATCAAACCAAAAGTAAGAAAGAGTAATTATTTTGAGCTCGAGGATCCGGATACCTGACTTCTCTTGTTTTTGACTATATCATTGATGTCAGGTATTCGTGGTAGATACTAGCTGAGTGTCACTAGTCTCTTGCTTCCACAAGCAAGAGACTAGTGACACTCAGCTAGTAACGTCCACACGTTACTATATAGCTCAGTATCACTAGCTGTAATGTAACGTGTGTAGTAACTCAGTTAGTGACGTCCACACGTTACTAGCTGAGTGTCACTAGCTCGTAACGTGTGTAGGAACTCAGCTAGTAACATCCACACGTTACTGGCTGAGAGTCAACAGTCCGTGTCACTGCGTGGTGCCAACTGAAATCTAGCGCTGGGTGTCTTTCGCCTAGCAAATTAATGCTGAGTTGGTAACCGTTTTGGTGTGGACGCGCATGTCCAAAAGGGTTACAAACTCAGCAAAATTAATCTTAAATATTGTATTTCTATTGTTTCTTTGTGTGACATATCCAATAAATATTTTTCTAGTCTATTCTGAGAGCATTGAAAAGCTTTTCATGCCCTTCTACAGTTTACTAGCGGGCAAAACTTTCGGGTTTCCTCAGCCGCCTCTAGAGTCCCATCTGTCTCAATAACTACGAAAATTCTTCAAAATCCGTTCAGGCGTTTTGAAATGATAATGGAACATACGTATTTATAAAACAAAACACACATCTGCATTTACTATAAATTATTTATTTTAATGTTATTTTAATAGCAACGTTATTTATTTAATAGTTTATAATTGTAAAAAATATAAAGTTAGTTAATTTATCTATAAAAATAAATCTTTAAAAAAAATCCAAAGCAAATTGCCATAATAGCGGAAACAATAAAGTTGACAAAACCAGTCCTAGCTTTATCAAATATTTTGTTTGTAATCATTTATATTTAAATATAAATACTTTAAACATTTATGTGCTCCAAATACTATAATATTGGCATGTTTATTGCTCTTAACGACGGGTAAGCAGCTTTGAATGGGGCTGGTGAATGGATGGGTTGTCATGAATCGATTGTGTGTAGTCGTTATGATAATTTTGGAGATAAAAGAGTACTGTTATTACAAGTTACTCATTTTGTGTGTTTTTCAAAAGGCAGACGATTTATTTCTATATACTTACTGGAATTAAATGAAGAACTAAGTATTTTGATATGATACAATAAAATGTTTTATTTTCAGGAAATTACGAAACGAAAGAAACGAAATTAAAAAAAAACGTAAAGATAGATGACAATTAGGTATTTCAAAGCATTCCAATTTAAAAAATAACATTACACAACATGCTTTTACCTTTTGAAATACACTGAGCGTCGAAAGCCGTTGTGAGTTAAACATTTCAATCATAAAGAGGCTAATTATATGGGGTGACTGGTAATTAGTGTACGATACTTAAACACGTGATTGTGCTCATGATAACAAACAATTTTTATAATGGGAGCAAAGCCGAAATCGTGAAAAAAATATCAGCTGTTCAGTACATTAAGCAAACATAAATGAACTGAACAGCTGATTTTTTTTTTTCGAGTTTTCAGGTTTGTTCCTATTGTAAAAGTTATTGGTTATCATGAGCACAATCACGTGTTTAAGTATCGTACACTAATTACCAGTCACCCTATATATTTAACAATTGTACGATACTATTCCAACTTCAAATCTAAATTAATAACAGAATCGAATTTTGGCTCCTGAACGACCGCTAGTAGCTAATTACCTAATTTAATGATTAATTAATCTCGATGTTTCCAAACCAGCCACTCTGAAAAGGAACACCATATTTTTAATATTCTGAAGATAATCAGCCAATCAATCTAGATTGATTATCCTCTAATATCAGCCTGAAAATTATTTCAGCGAAGATAATTTAATTTTTGACACTTGGACAAAAGCCAAAACAAATAATACCGATCGACATAAGATACAAATAGAAATTATGAAAATGACTTGACATAATTTTAAAAATAAATATTATTCTTGTTAACACTTCAGTTTGACAAAAGGTTAACGTTTAAACAAAAATAAATAATAAAAGAAACGAATGATTAAGTGGATAAATTTTGGTCGTAAAGGTCTTTATCCACAGTCACTATTTCTCGCGCGTTTGCTGCAATCGCGCGTTTGCTGCAATCGCGCGTTCTTCGCATTGGGCATCAAGCGACGGCAAAAGTAATCCAAACATCAACAAAGCGCGACAATAGCGATATTGAGTCATATGAGTCATTATTATGTGGACAGATTGTTTAACCAGCGACAGTATCACGACTGTGTATTGACTGTAATTTTATGTCTCTTTACCGTTTTCGATCAACTTACGTACGGAATACAGAGATTAGCCATCGGTGCGGGACGTAATAATTTATAGTGCACAGGTGCAGTCTCTATTCGACAACAATCCAACACAACAACAACGGTATAACACGCTTTCCGAGGATCAGAAAGGATCAAGGAAACATACCGGCTTTCTTCGAAAGTGTCTGCAAAAAAAAGAAAATCTCATAACACCAGACCCAACCCCGGATTCGTAACCAGGGTACAAAGATTCGATCGACACTCAAATCGGGTCGCTCAGCAAACCAATGGAGCAATTGGCAACATCGCGACTCTTTCGCGGCCAATATTGCGTTTGCATCGCTGCAAAAAGTCACAGTGGGCGATGGCTCTAATAATATGAATAATGATTTACGTGGACATAAATTAGTTCGTTATTTATTAATTTTAAATTAAGTGGGTGTTTAATGTTTATAAAAAAAATAAAATATACCTAAGTGGGTCGTTAAATTTGAAATGAAGTGTAAATCCGTGTCGACAATAATTGTAAAATGTATATTTTTGGTGGATAATGTATGTAAACGAACTGAGAAAAGACATTAGTCATCGAGCCAAAAAATGCTACGGCCTTCACCTTTATTTTGAACTCTGTCTATTGTTGTTAGGCTTTAAAATAGATTGCTACCTGTAACAAAGAATTTAGTTGTATGCTGTGACATAGTTTGGCTGTCAGTCCGATAGCCCTTCGGTTATTATGCCAAAGGGCTGTGATGTCATTATCAGAATGTATTGCCTCATGATTGACTTATGGAATATTAAAAAACTAACGTAATATACAATTTCGTAGGATAGTAGGTTTTTTAAACTTTATTTAAAAACACAATAATAAATTAATGTTAATTATTTTAAACGAAGATCAAGAACCACATTATACAGAAGACAGAAAGATTATTACTTATGTGTTTTTTTTTTAACCTAACAACAAACAAAAGCAACACCAACCAGCCTCCTCGTATTTCTTGAAATTAACACAATTTAACCAAACAAACAAACTCTTCAACCTTATAATACTACTAGCTGTTGCCAGCGGTTTCACCCGCTACAACTCGAAAATTATCCCACGGGAACATAAAATCGGGATAAAAACTATCCTATGTGTTAATCCAGGTTATAAACTATCTGTGTACCAAATTTTAGCCAAATCCGTTCAGTGGTTTTTGCGTGAAAGAGTAACAAACATCCATACATCCATACTTACAAACTTTCGCCTTTATAATAGTAGTAGGATAAAATATTATAAGAATCCTAGATTTGCTTTAGCCAATCCCGTAATTCAACTAAAATAACATTAGGAAGTAAGAATTACTTGTAAACCACTCATTAAACGATAAAGATCGTTTGACACGTTCATAAACTTTCAAGATTACTGACATCTAAATCTGTTTGTTTAAACACGGTACTTAAGCGCTCTATTCACGATCCAGCGCGGCTGTACAGCAGCTCAAGGTCGCGTTGCTGGACGCAGCAAAAACACCGTTAATAGGCTTGACGTACGTCAAGCTTGACGTAGCAACACGAGCTTGAGCTGACGTACAGCCGTGCTGGATCGTGAATATAGCGCTTTTGCTACGTCCAGCAACGCGACCTTGAACTGCTGTACAGCCGTGCTGGATCGTGAATATAGCGCTTTAGCGAGGTACTTGGAAATCAAGTGCAGTGTTTGAGTGTATAAAATTAGACAAGAAGAGTCTTGTCTTACGCTACATACTCAGAGGAGTATGTAGCGTTAACGATACTGAAATTAAGTCCTATTTCTAAGAGAATAAAGCGTTATTTTACCAAGTTAAAGTTCAGTTCTTTAATGTTCTTAATTGGGTTTAATTTCGCTACAACTGGGTAAGTGTTTGTTATTTTTTTAACAAAGGAGACAAGACACAAAAATGAATTGGAACAAGGGTCGAATATTGTGACGATGATGATAATGATCGTGTCTATCTTGTGCATGTCTTGTTTTAGCATACAGCATACTGTGTCGTGTAGCGTAGGATCGTTAAATTAAAAAAAACCGGCCAAGTGCGTGTCGGGCCACGCACAGTGTAGGGTTCCGTAGTTGCCCATCAAAAAACTAATTAAACTGATTCGCTGAATTTAATTTTAAAAAGAAGAATTTTCGAAATCGGTCCGTTTGAGAAATCAGGGAAAATACATAACAAAAAAGATTACGACGAATTTAGAACCTCCTCCTTTTTTGAAGTTAGTTAAAAATAGTTGACGATAAAAACCTACCTATCCCCAAAAAACATACCGTAAAAACATACCTATTAAAGCTGTAAAAATAAAGTTGACAAACTTACATTTGCAGTTGAAGAGCATGTTTTCCGATACATTTTGTTTAAGAAAACATTTATCTAAGTACATTTTATAAGTTGGTCGACTATTACTCGTAAAGTTGTAAAGCCTACTTAGTCATGATAATTTTCTTTTAAACTTCGTTATATATACTACTATTGTGAATTTTTTCACACCCCCAAACATAACCGTTTAGCTGGTAGAGGGGGGGGACACTCGAATCGAGCAAAATTTAGCACTTTAAAGCTTAATATTTCACAAACGAATTTTTTTATCAAAAAACTGTTAATGGAAACTATCATTATTTTTTAAAGACCTATTTAATGATACCCCACACCAAGGGGTACGCGAGAAAAAAAAATCCTCACTTTACGTGTAAGTACAGGAGGTACCCTAAAAAAAAATATTTTATGAGATTTTATTTTACCACTTTTTCGGCACAACAAATCCGTATATTTACACTAAATTACAGCTCTCTAGTACTGTGCGTCTCTGAGCTAAACTGCGGACAGACGGACGGACGGACGGACGGACGGACGGACATGGCGAAACTATAAGGGTTTCTTGTTGACTACGGAACCCTAATGAATAAAAGTTAATACGAGTACATAGTTAATCACATTTATTTTCCTGGAACGAACTCGACAATTCTACGACATATTTTTAAGACGATCGTCTACCGAGCGCTCGTCCATACAAAAAGAGAAAACGTTTTTCTCCCCCTAGATGTTATCCTATCTCAATGATTTTTTAGAATGCATCTGACACAGTAAAAAACTAGGTTTATAGTTTTTCTTTTTTTCAAAATTTATAATAGTTTGAAAGTTACAGGCGCCTAAAAGTTACTATTTTTATGAAAAAATCTTCATTGAAGTAAAACCTTTGTATTTAAAAAACAAAGAAGTTTAAGAAAAAAAGCAAAACCTACACACCTAGAATATAATATGCTGAAACGATTGACACCAGAATCAAAGAGATTAATCGTGATTTAGTATGTGAAAAACGTTTTCTCCCGAGAGACAAATTTCAAATAAAAAATACTTACAGTCAGTCGCGAGCTGCAACGCTCTCTATCGCACGATCGGGGTTTTTTCAAAGCGTGAGAGGGACAGTAGGAGTTTTTCTAAATACCTATTTTTTGAAATGGTAGCAGCTATTCTATCCTCTTAATAATTCAAATTTCATTTGAGCGGCTTGATTATTTGAGGTTAGTTCTGACAGTAAGCGCTCATGCCCACGAGACGGTTTTAACACGGCACGGTTTTTTGAGCTGGCTCTAGCGCCGGCGTCATGTGATTATCTTCATAGAGTTTCATACACGACTGACGACCGCCTGTAGACCCGGTGTGACGCAGGGCTCAGCTCCGGCGCAAAACGACCTCGTGGGCATGAGCGCTAAAACCTCTACAATACTGAAGTAGCATTGGGCTAATCATGTCTATCGCAGAAGTGAACAGAGATTGAGTACCTAGAAGAGTTCTCGAATGGAGACCACGCGTTGGTAAACTTAGAGCGACTTTCACCAACGGTTAAACATGTTTAATATTTTATTAAAGCACAAAATTCAATAGAATTTTGACATTAAATAAAATTTTAAACATGTTTAACTTTTGGTGAAAGTCGCCCTTAGTGTGGAATGGAACGCCTCCCGGCGAAATGGATTGCTTTAAGGGGGATGCTTCAACCAGCCCGCGAAATTCAAATATTTTTACGTTTTTTGCAATTTGCAGGCCAGTGACATGTTGTAACTTTATAAATATATGAGTTGCGGTAATAACAAGTATCATGTTAAAATCTCCGAAATCTAACTTCGATGTACCTTTTCTATGTGAGAGCTAATGGAGCGAATTTTTTGATAATTTTTATATTTAAAATTATACTTGTTATTACCGCAACACATATATTTATAAAGTTACAACATGTCACTGGCCTGCAAATTGCAAAAAACGTAAAAAAATTTGAATTTCGCGGGCTACATCGAAGCAATCACCTTAAAGAAGGTAATGTGGCAGAAGCTGAATGAAAAAGGTGGGAGATCTGGTGCTGTGGTGCACTTACGGGGAGACCTAGGTCCAACAGTTGAGGGCACAGACAATAGTCAAGATGTGATTAGGTATCTATTTAAGTGACTATTAAACTGATGATCATCATTTAAGCTTATTATTAAGCAATTATTATTGCTTAATAATAAGCTTAAAATATGATGATCATCAGTTTGCTTTACTTAAATAGATACCTAATCACATCTTGAATGGAAGACAACAGAAAAAAATGTTAATAGATTTAATAAATTAAAAAGTATGTTAATTTACTATGCTAACTTTGACAAAAACAACCTAGATTGAAGATTTATGACATCTAGATTTATTGGTGTGAAAAATTAACAAAAATCGATTATTCAGAATCATAGCATTACGTTTAATTTAAAACTCGATTATCATCGATTTAACATATAAATATCGATATTATGTTAAATAATGTCATGATTAAATGTAAATAAGTTTCGAATTATGGGAGGTCTTGTTAATTGATTATAATTTTTATGTTTCCTTTATTTTTTGTTGCGATATCGATTAATTTGGAGTTCTCATATCGATTATGGAGCGGAAACGTATCGAATCGATATAGATGTCAGTTATTTCGATACTTTGTACGGTGGTCTAGTAATTAGATGAGTGTCCAGATATTTATCGTTCTGTAGAGTTAATTAACACTATAGATGTTACTAGAGTCAATGACCGCTGTGTGAAATTATTATGCATATCATTTGATGATCGGATTATAAGGCTAAGTTCATAGTTATGACGGCGTAGAGCCGCGCAATCTTATGGACTTATCCCAAAAATTTTATTGGGAAGGCTTAATCGAGTGTCTAGCGCCGAAATCGGAAGACGTGCCCTTCCCCTTCAATTCGCAAACTTTTCCAAGTTTGCGAATTGGGATAGCGAGGTATTAGTTCACTCGAATCTAACCTGACCGAGTCGGGTAACCCCTAAAGTCTAAGTTCGCCATTCACCATTCTTTCATACAAAAAAAAACGGTATAAGCTTTTGGTCAAAAATGGGATTTTGACAGGAAAACACAGTTCAATTATTTTGTCTTCTTAATCGGTTAGAGTCAAAGTTGGCTTTTTGATCAAAAATCCCGACTTCCACTATTGAAGAGGGCTCAAACAAACTGCAAATTGGACCAACCACGAATAGACGTAATGTGAAGTGGACCAACCATAACTTGGACAGTTTTAACATTGGACCAGTCAATCGCAAATTGGACCAAACGCGCGTAAACCATTCCGTTAAATTAAATCCTAGTTTAACTTCAATAGGCATAATTGGCGGTCTAAGGGGACGCCTATGTTCAGCAGTGGACGTCTTCCGGCTGATGGTGATGATTGTGTACATTCAAATACATTTCGTAAATATTTTACCTAATATTAGCAGACTCTCCCAAGAATTACCACAAAGTAAAATAATACATCATATCATCATCTGCCTATAATGTTCCCACTGCTAGGACACAGGCCTCCTCTCTGTGAGAGGGAGTGGGCCATAATCCACCACACGGGCCCAGTGTGGGTTGGTATATGTCACATGTCTTCGAATTTTTGGTTCTACGACATGCCGGTTTCCTCTTGATGTTTTCCTTCACCGTTTTGAGAGCAGTGGTGATGAAATAAATTACACAAAGTAATGCGCCTGGCGGGATTCGAACCCACGACCTACAACTCGTAAGTCGGGACCGATACCACTGGGCCACCACTGCTCCAAAATAATACAGCAACAAAAAAAATGTGAATCTATTCTTAAATGATCCGTTAATTAAGAAAGACTTGATTATTCAATCAGACTGACATTTTGCACCCGGTGTTGACACTTAATAAAACTATTTTTCTTTTGTCTCGTTCCATTATTCGCTTGTCGACGTTTATACGAGATTTTTAGCACATGTTTCGTAAAAATACTTGTATAAGATTTGCCAATAGTTAGTCTCCGGTTTTTATAAGAGGTCAATGAAGACAAAATCAGTACATTGATGGCATTTAAATTACGTTCAAAATAATATCAGTTTCACTATTACAGAATACGGTAACTACCGTATTCTGTAATGGTGAAACTGATATTTTACACTACTTACTGCGTAAATAAATTGGAAATCTTGTTGGTCCGTTACTTAGAATATTGAAAAATAATGAACTCGTCTTTTTGTTTTGTTTTTAATGAACATTAATAAAAATAAAACGCTTCCTAAATTCGTTGGTGTTAGTTTCCAACAAAAATAGCGTTTTTACTTGTTCAAAAGAAGTCACAAAACTATTTATTGAAATTATTTTCATCACTGAAAAAAACAGTGGAATTATTATAGGTAACATTATAAAAGATATTTACTTTTCCTTCACGAATAAAAACAAATTCAAAGAAAATCCGGTAGCCGAACTGTCATCCATAACATTATCGACTGCGATCAAAACAAAATGATTTATTAAAGGTTTTTTTTCAACTGCCTATACTGTAATTAATGTTCATGAAATCACAATTTTAGATTTACCGTTATAACACCTTTATTTCACACGCAATTAAGTTCAAATTCGATTATCATTCACACCTCTCAACAAAACACAGTTGCGTTTAGAACAAGGATTGGTTAATTTAATTTCAATCTTTAACTGTTATGAATTAGATTGAAAATTGAATGGAACGTTCCTAATTTCTAGGGCTGTCAAAAACATGTTTGTGATCACTTAAGAACATAACCACAATGTATGGTCTCAAGATAGGGATGCACAACAGGAACTAACATATTTTGTGTCGATACTTTGTATCGACTCGGATCATAAATATGGGATTCGAATCTATCGAATGTTTTTGATACGGTTCCTTAACTATCGAACCAATTGCATAGCTTGCTTTCGGATAAACAAACGCCAGCACATAAACCTACCTCAATCTGTAATTTTTTTTTAATAGATTTTCAACTTCATCACAATAGACTAGAGGAACGTTAATATTGGTAAAATTTGACAGATTTGGGTAGGTTGACCAGCAGGCGTCGATACAAATATCTACAAGTATCGGAACGAACTTTCAAGTAATTTTATGGGTAGATAAGATTATGTTTATTCATTTTCTTGAGAAGGATTATGGGGCAAAAAAGTATTATAGACATCATCTCTAGACAACGTCTTTTTATCCTTTTAAAAGGACTAATCAAGAGATCATACAATTTAGTGCAAGGTGGCATTCGTTCAAATACCGGTACATTTGAATCCAAACAAGCAGTTATCGTATTAATTTTCATCGACCAGAAACATCGGAGTATGGCGCCCAGTGGTATCGATATTGCAAGGCATCGATTTGGATCGTACGAGTACATCACTACCTCAAGAGTTAAACGAACTTGCGGTGTGACCTTTACATTTGTTTAATGTATTGAGTACAATTTGTTTTTACTTATTTATTGATGGTGTGCCAATACCGACGGAAAAGGTTGTAAGAAAATAAGTGTTTTTTTTTGTAAGTTATCAGCTTCTGTGAAATAAGTTGTTTTTAGAAGATTTATGAGAAGATTCAAGATTAGATGTTAGAGCTGATGTGTTTTCTGAAAGATGATACTTACTGGATAATGTGACGAAAAACCAAGGATGAATTGAGTCAAAACTTCTAAATGGTTTTTTTGATAATTATGATATTATTATGTTAAATCCATTTTTAGGTTTAGGCCCGATTCAATGCATTTTACAGTACGTAGGTAAGGTTTATAGCAGTACCCTTAGCACGAATTTTCAGTATTTACAGCATTTCTTGTATGAAAAAATGGAACAGCGCCTCTGGTGCACGAAGACGGGACAAATTTTTTCCTTGAAAAATGTCAAAGTTCCAGTTTACTTTACGTCTCAAATACTGAAAATTCGTGCTGAGGGTACTGATGTCGTCAAAGTTTCAAAGCCTTTATGAATATTTTGAATCTTATCTATACTAAATATAAAACTAATACTGAGGTTAGAAATGAAGAATTCAAAGCTTGTATGTAGAACCTCGATAGCTCGGTTGGTAAGACTGTTGGATTTATACTGAATCCGGAGGTCGCAGGTTCTAATCCTGCTCGCGGTTCGATATTTTCCTTCCAATCTTGGTTCGTAATTATGACGCATGATTTATAAAACAATATTTGGTTGACCGAGCTTCGCTCGGTTTTTAAAATGTCTATATCTTGGGAACCGAGCTTTTTTCGAACCAGGAGGCCAATTCTCGATTTTCGCCATTTTTCTCGAGTTCTAGATTGTAAGTCGATCTCTATGTCTATCAAAAATATCTCTATCTCTACCAAAAAATGTCGAATTGAGCAGAAATCCGTATTCTCAGTCAAAATAGACATAAATGTCACGAAAATGTCGAGTCGAGTGAATATAATGTTACCATTATGAAGAAACGCACGTTCCGTTTTAGGTAACTATAGGTGAATGAATGAATGAATGAATGATTTTGTTTTAAAACGCAGGCTAAATCTAATTATTTTAGTATGGAACGAAACGTTTTACGTAAAAATAATCAGTTTGACAGTTGATTGTCTGTCAGTGTCAGAATTTGTGTCTTTTGCTATGTTTACATGGACTGTGTTTATAAATCACTAGTGGGCTGTGCTGTTTTACATTTCACGTTTTTTTTTTTTATTTTAACATGGAAGGGAATTATTTTAGTGACTTTTGTTTCGCTCAAATCGTAAATATCGACGGCGGGATAAGTGCGCTGTTGTTGCCGTGTATTGGCCAGTTGCTCTCCACTTTCCAACAACTCCGAGATAAAAGGCTAATAAACTCGTCCATCTTTCAGTGGTTTCTAGTGCAATCGTGGGTACACGAATTACAAAGTTTGTTAATTGTGCGAAGGACGTCGTTTCAAGAAAACAAAATGCAAAAATCAAGAGTATAAATCGAATTTCCAGTAGGTATGACATGCCAATCCGTATTTTATTTAAAAACTAAAGAAAAGAAAACAGTGTACAATCCAAAACTCAACAAATTCACTCAGAAATGACGTATCTCTACAATCGACATTACATCTCTACTGCTCAGAAGCACTCGACATGAACTCTAACGTTAGCCTTCGACAAATGACGAATTCGACATCCCCAGAATAGCAACTATTAAAATTTGTCGAGAAAATGACGTCATTAGAAATTTTTGTCGAGTTTGACACGATCTCTAAAGCCGAGAATTGGCCCCCTGGGACCTTGATAAATCGATTCCTTGAGCCGGAAAACCCCTAATCTTTAACTTTCCTGAAAATCTTTGGAGCCATTTCCGAGATCCTGATTATATGTATATAAATATACAAAAATTGCTCGTTTAAAGATATTAGATTAGATTCACGGAGTTTATAAAGAGCAGTGATCCGGTAGCAACCGGTACTTTTCATTCAACCTTTTTAAAACATATTTTGCGCGTTTTTAGTCGGCAAAATAATTTAATTAGAAGTCTCCAAATACCTTTAATAAATTGCCACCGGAAAAGCTTGTTAATTTTATAATACGTTTATGGTCTCTTAAATTCGTTTACTGACTACAAATTGGCAACTAAATTAGTTTATGACTAGTAGAACTATAAAATGTAGAATATAGCTTATTTCCGCGGCTTTGCCTATGTGGAGTTCAGTTGTTTTCCATAAAATAATACGGGTTACTATACAGAAATAATCGAAGATCTTCTAAAAAAAGTTTGTGATCATTAGAATACTCGCTGATATATACCTTTTTTTTATTTTATGGAAAAACAATTGAACTGTTTTATTGTTTTATACCTATTCGAAAACTAAATAAAGTATCTAAAAGGGAGAAGAAATCATAATTATTTATTCTAATCTACCGTAATAAAAAAGATTTCGATTTTTCATTGTGCTTGCAAACTTTTTTGCCATGTGTACCTATGTGTATGTTATCTAAAATTGAAACTATGTCATAATTTGCCTAGTCCTTTCCCAACTATATTGGGGTCGAGAAGTGAAGAGACTGCCTATCAAACCTCCATAACCCAGTAGAACTGGGTAATACTACCTACTTCTTTTGTTAAGACGTCTGGTTGCCAGACTTTTATGCCTCAGTCAAAAACCTCTGTTGTTACTAATGAGATGGAAACAACTTTCCGAGGCACGGAGAAAACTCTGTTTAAAAAATGGAGGACTTTAGAAGGCTTTTAGCAGACTAAGAAGGACACCATCACAAACTTGCACATTTATTAATTAATATTAGTAATGTAATATAATCTTAATATATCCAACTGTCCAAATTATCAATATCCTCACACAATTTCTAAAATTTTATTGTGACTATAAAAGCTGCAATAAAAGAGTTGGTAGATTTTTCTTTATTTATATGGCAGTCTTATTAATTAATTGTAATTTATAACTTTTAAATATTCAAAGACAAACAAAGAAACTATGAAATGTTGAATGGAATGTTGAATTTTATATTTTGAAATAGTTCTTTTTGAGTAAATATATCACGTCATTTCCAGCGATCCACCTCAGGCAATGCTACCACAGGCTATCCGTAACCAGCTGCGGCCATGCTGCGGGGCGAGACGGAGTAGGAAGCGGTCGCCTCCTTCTGCGAAGCAGTAATGCTCGTGAAGGAGGAGGCGGGCCGCGAGAATTTTATAAGTAGGTTTCATTGTGAAACGTCCCTTTGTAGCTGGCCGATTAGAATGTGTACGAAAAAGTAAATTGTCTTAATGACGGATGTTTTTATGATTGCCAAAGTCTGCCGAACTGAAACGACGTTACGGTTAGACTATGCGGGTGTTAGTATTTTCGTTACGGAATATTTTGATTCGGTCGCCGCGCTCAGAGCCTGCTATAAAAGTTATGCTATAGCTTATAAAATTATAATAGGTCGACATCATTCATGATTTCCAATAAAATATGTATGAAAACGAAGATTTGAAAGAAAATAACCGAATTTAATTTTATGAACGATTTAATGAAAGAAGAAACAAAACATCTTCGACCCTTAAAAAAAGGTCATAAACAAACAATTTAAAAATAAATAAGAACAGTATAAAATACCCATAAAATCGCTTCAAGATTACCATAATGATAACGCTAATTTATGCTAATGTCATTATTATAACCTCTAATAGTACAATTAAATAAAAATCTTTTAAGAAAAAATAAACTTAATTTCTTTATTAGAAAAGTACCGCGCGGTCATGGATTGAACAGGTTTTCAAATCGAACCAATCGAATACATTAGCATCGAATGATGAATCGATTTCTACGATCGATTCTTGTCGATGATTCTGTAGTTTATTTTCTGAGTTTTTTTTAAGTCACTAGAGTTTGCCCGCAGCTTCACATAGGAGAAGGATTAAAATCCCGCGATAACGCAAGTCTAGGATAAAAAATATCCTACTAATGTAGGTCACAGCCAGCCAGTATTTCTATTTTATTGTGATAAAATCATCAAACGAGTCCTTGTTGAATCCAGGGCAGGAGGGACTGTCAGACTCGTAGTGAATAAAATCCACGGTGTCTTGCAAAAGCCCTTTACGTTCTAGGGTCACGGTAATGCGATAAGTCTCGCGACCAGCCTAGTAATCTTAGTAAGTGAAAATCGTAAAAAAAGGTGTAACTTTGACTGATACTAGCTGTTTTCCCTGACTTCGTTTGCGATCTGAAATGATAACTGCAGAGGTGTGGCTTCCACCGTATCTGCCGATCAATTATACGGGGTCCCCGGGCCACTGCAGGGGCACGATATAAAGCAAGTCTATTTTTTTCTTTTGTGAAAATATATTATATTTAACCTTCCTTAAGGCCTCTTAACATTTTTTTGTGCGGGACCCAGCCAATCCACGCAACGCTTTAACTACGCAGGTTAAGATCGGTTCAGCAGTTTAAGAGTGGCACAATGACCACACACACAGGAAAAGTTTCTGTCGTCTGTAATATAAGAAGTATCCATGTTCTCAAATGATTAATTTAAGGCTTTTAAGTGAATATTTTTTAAATCTTTCCGCTTAAGAGATTATTTTTAAAAGAAGGTGTCAAATTCTTATCTTGTAACAGTTAAATACTGCTTATGAGAGGTCAGGGTGCCTTCACAAGCATAATTTAATAAGTTTGGAGTCAAGTGACATTGTTTTTGCTATGTCGTCAAAACAATTTGTTATGTTTTGAATATTGTTATAAGGAAATCATAATGTGGACATGCTTATCGAAGCTACTTCAGTTGGTAACGATGTAGGCCTGTCCCTTGTAAAGAGAAAATAAAAACAAAATTGAAGATAAAAAGTCAAAACAGAAATAAAATTGTCATCAAATAAGTCGAATTGGTCTAGCCGTTCTCGAATTCAGCGTTTTCGCGTATAAACACATATAATATGAAAAATAATAATTAGTGGAAAATCTCTCTGTATCAAGGCACTATCTATCTTTGTACCCGACTTGTTAATAAATAATATATTATTGATTAATTCAATTTGAGATGACACCACTGACAATTGACAACATTTGACTGACTTAAGTTTTGCGTTACATGGCCTCGGTGCAGTTCAGTGGTTTTAACAATGATATTATAAAGAAAGATACGCCATGTTCATACTGAATGGCGTTCAGATATCGTTGCGTTGTTATTTAAGTAATTTTTATTATAAAACCTTTTTAAAAAAAAAATCAAACCGACGAAATATCGAACTAAAAAGCAAAAAATAAATTTGAGGCAGCGCCAAACAAACAAACATATATATATTAAATTAACTATTTGAAGAGCAGAATAGCTCGTTGTATAGCTTGTCGTAGTTGAATAGCTCGTCGTAGCTATTCGTTGATTGTCTTCTTTGGCGCCGCCTCAAATTTATTTTTGCTTTTCAGTTCGATATTTCGTCGGTTTTTTTTTTTAAAAATCATTGGGTTTTTTACAATTGAGTTTCCTATCTCGTGTCAATTTCTGTTAAAAAATAAAAATGCATGTAATAGGTTTTTTGTTAACTATTGACGACCTCCTACACCTGCTTTCTGTCTTCATTCTAGTAATTTCTCAACGACGTCATACCCAGCTACGTTTAAAGTTCTCCACAAAAGATGAGTGAAATGAGCCCGTAAATACGATATATTGCTGTTAATTGTTAAGGATCTCTTATTACTGCCCTCTGTCACATCCTCAGACCCTCGATGACAATTATACCCCAGCTAGGTATAAAGTTTTCATCAAGACTAGTGAAATGAGCCCAAACACGATGAAGGTGCTGTTAACTGTTGAGGACCTCTTGCCCCTGCTATCCGTCACCATCCTCAGACCCTCGATGGCAATGATACCTCAGCTAGTTCTCATCAAGCTGAGTGAAATGAGCCCAAACACGATATAGCTGTTGTTAACTTAAGGAACTCTTGGGACTGACTTCACAAAATAACAGGGATCTGGAGTTGATAAAAACTGACCTAATAATGGTGACGCCATCATGTTATGTTCTCCACATCTCTGCTATATAATAATGTCCCCAGAACTAACATTGTTAACTTTATTTCAACAGAATCGGTTCATAATTGAAAATTCTGTAGGAATATTGACATTTAATTCCTTTTTTTCTACCCTTAGAGGCCGATTTTAGTTTTTAAATTTAAATGAGACCAACTTTGAGATATACTCTTTCTAACAAAAAAAGAATTTTCAAAATCGGATCACGTTGGGAAAAGTTATGCGTGGTCATACATAAAAAAAAAATATACATGTCGAATTGAGAACCTCCTTTTTTTTTCGTCGGTTAAAAACTACGACAGCGATAGATAATGCGAAACGTATTAACCACTTCCCTGTCCGATGAATCACATGTGACTCACGACCATTGTTTAAGTATTGTGTCTGCTGCGCGGACAGTGAAAGTGTTAAGATAAAAAGTGATAGCAGATAGCAAAGAGCAACAATTGTCTTACTTTGTCCTCAACAATTTGTGCGTGCTAGTGCGATATCTACCTCTTTTTATTTATAATACGAGTATCATTGGGTTTTAATGATACAATGACGGAAAACAGTGTGAGATGCAAGGTAAAAAAATAAGGAATGCATGTATGAAGCCTCTTATTTAATATTATAAAAAATAAACAGAATTCAAATATTTTTCCATTATTATTATGATTTATAACACCGTAACGTAACCACGATTACCAACAGTTTGACCACAAAAATAAAAATAACAAATGACCCGTAAAAACGAGTGAATTTTTAACAAATGACAGTGTTACCTCAAAATGGCTACTTTACATTAAGAGATAGATTACAACAAATTAAATAAAGCTCAATACATTAAGCTTTTATGTAAAACATGGACGTTTGAGAGCTAATCCGGTTCTTATAACACTGTTTGAACATATTGATAAATGTTTTCTGATACCAAAGATTTAGGACTTAATCTAATTACTAATAGCGAATCATTTTCGTTGTGGTTTTGAAAGAAATTCAAATTATTTACTTAAATTTTACGAGATTTCACGATTTTGGAATTGATATTGTTTTAAGGTTATTAATGTGGAGGTTTTTTTATTAATAAAAACGTACTCAATAATGGCGTCAAATCTGAACATAATTAGTGACTTACCTAATAATCTTTAATAAAATAAAAAAAAATGATAAGCATGAATAGTATTATACCCAAGTATTTACTAGCGTACGATTTTTGAACTATTGCTGGTGGAACTAATGAGAATGATCCTTCTTTATCAATCATTTCCATGTAATCTATTCTTTGTTATGATACCTAGATTCTTTTCCGCTAGACTGGTGAGGTTATTGTGAAAATAGAAGATTGTCTAGATATCAAGGACTGACAAACAAACAGATATAATGAAATATACGAGTAAATAACCTTGAATTCAGCACCTTTGTGGATAAAAGGTATTAATTAACCATTGTGTGAAAAAAAAAAACGTTCTAGTTTAAATTAAATAACATAATATTTTTCTAATGAAAAGGATAATTTAAATACTTCTCTTTAAAGGAAAAATATTTGTTAGTCGTTTATGAAGATGTCGGTCTGATAACTAAACATAATAATTATTTGAAATCTAAATGATTTCCAGAAGTCACAAATGTTTTGTCTTTACGATATTTTTAATACTGATAGAGTTCTGAATAAATATATTTTTAGCAAAAATTAAAATATATTAATTTCCGTGCCAAATTAGTTTCAAATTACTAATGAGAATGGGCAATGAATCTTATAACGTTTATGATGAGGTAAATGGAAAAAGACGAGAAATAACCTTTACAAGCGTTTCCTCACTTAACAAAAAATTATGCCAAAGCTAATAGAGTTCTTTTCAATAAAAATGCCAATAAATTACATTAAGCAAACTAATTTTTTAAGAACATGATACATTAAAACTTGATAATTTATAGGAAAACCGTATTGATTTACATTTGACATAATTTATGAACGATATAAATTATGTTAAGCTTTAATGTTATTTATGAGACTTTTTTGCCTTAATTTTAAGTGAGGCGACATTTTTGTTGGGTTTTTAGTTCGCTCTAAAGAATGTTATGGACATTCTTGGTTTCAAATGTGAAGATCATCGAAGACTAACGGTTTATATAACTATGCAGTGCTATTTTAACCGGCTTCAAAAAGAAGGTCCTCAACTCAGAAGCGATACTTTCTTAGTTAAATGCAGTAGAAGTAATTGTTGTTTGTTCCATTCACTGTGACTCAATTGTTTTTTTTTTCTTGTTTAACGTTTTGATATCAAAAACAAAATTAGGAAAAATAACTTTTCTCTCGGAAGTCGGTGCCATAAAGTCAATGAAATTAATGAAAAAAGACATTCGACAGAATGATCTTTGTTTCAGATGTGATATTTAGTTTCGAGTTTATCCTATGTTTGATAAAAAACAAGAATTTATTCTTAATTTTTTTTCTTGGAAAATCATTCTCTAGAAACGAGATTGCACAGCAACCACTAATGAACGTGAACTATCAAATGATGTCAATAGGTAATAGCCGCCGAAAAAAACGCATGACATTACACAATTTCACGCTTTAGTTTACTACGAAGATTATCTCGACTATAAATAGAGACGTAAATATTTATCCTCGTGCTATTTCATTTAACGAAAACTTTAACCGTCAGTTCATTTATTAGATTTCCAGTAAAAGGATTGCAGTATAAAACTAGATGCTGTTTTTTGATTTGAGATTAGTATTGACTCAAGAGCGAGTTTTTTGGTACATGCTCATATCCAGCAGTGGATGAATGCAGGCTGATGATGATGTTAGTATTGACTCGCCTGATCACTCCTAAATTATTCTATGTTTGGGTCGCTTAGGTATAGATAGATACTCTCATTAGTGATTGTTCAGGGCTTTTGCCATAGCGGCGGTGGCAATAGAATAAAGAAAATGTTTCTGTGAGATGATTTGCAGGTAACCTTTTATTTACCTTCCATGTGGTTGGTTTTAGCTGGGGTGCTAAGGACGGGAAACCTCCACGAGTGCCCGAGGACTGGAAGTTCCTTTCCGGATACGTCCGGGGGGAAGCCCAGTTTCTCGGGACGGTGCGCCCCGGGGTACGGGCAAGAACTCCCCGTAAGGGGTTTCCTTGCCCGTATGCCAATGTCCCGTCACACCGCTCCACCACGTGTCCCTCTGTTTAGCAGAGGACACAGTGGTTGGAGTAAGAGCGGGCCCGGCGTGCACTGACCCTGCCGCCGGGCAGGCAAGAGGAGCGTCAGCATAATGACGGGGCCCCCCTATAGAGGGCCACAGTCCTGCCGGGGTTGCGGGACATACGTATACCGCGACTCCGGCACAAGAGGGGCTACCGAGGGATACCGTGGATAATGTGGTTGTTTTAGCTGGAAAAAGGCAACTCAGAAGAAGAAAAATATAATCGGTTCTCGACTGTTTTAAAAGATCTTTAATTCAAAAAGGTCTTCGAATGCCCCAACAGAGAAAATAACACATTTTTATCGTAATTATTTTCATTTGTCACTTTTAATCGCTTATTTCCTTTCATTCATCTTAAGGGCTCCCCACAGCGCTATCACCACTTCTAATTAAAGGAATTAATGAATGGTTTCTTTTACAATAAAATGTCAAGAATGCTACACGATTATAGTAAATTCTGAATATTTCTTCTTCATAGTGTGTATAAATTACTCTTGTACACGCTAATGATCTTGATAATTTAAAGATATATATTCAAAACGTTTAAATTAATTAAGATTTTTCTGTTCTAAAAGAATAAAATTATTTGTGTTGTTTGAGATTTTTTATTGTTTTTATTATACGATAGATAACGGAAAATCAAACTATGGAGTAATAAAATTCTAGTTCAGCACAATTAAATACCAGTAAAAATGTCATCGGACATCTTTATCTACCGAAATATATCTATTTAAAAGCAATAACATAACTGTTTTAAAATAACTAGCTGAATATAAAAAAATATCTTTCAAATTCAATCGAACACCTAAATTCTATGGAATATCCACACTATTATAACGAACGAATTAGATTAGAATATAATAACGAAAATTAAATACCTGCATAATTATTTTTGTCAAAATTCTTTAGCCCAGTGCTCCGTATCGAACGGGAATGTCCACACTATTATTAACGAAAGTTTTTCTGTGACATAAAAACCTGCAAAATTATAATTAATTGCTGATATAATTTTTGTTAATTCTTTTTGATCTATTTATAACTACGTATTCTTTCCATCTAGGTGGTCTAGGTAAGAATGCTTATATCCTACTAATATTATAAATGCGAAAGTTTGTGAGGATGTAGGTATGTGTATGTGTCTGTAGGTATGTTTGTTACTCTTTCACGCAAAAACCACTGAACGGATTTGGCTACTTGGTACGCAGATATTTTATAACCTGGATTAACACATAGGAATAGTTTTTATCCCGATTTTATGTTCCCGTGGGATAATTTTTGAATTGTAGCGGGTGAAGCCGACGGCAACAGCTAGTAATATTTTAAATGCGAAAGTTTGATGAGGATGAGTGGATGTTTGTTTGGTTCTCTTTCACAAAAACTTACTGAACGGATTTGGCTACGCGGTACACAGATAGTTTATAACCTGTATTAAAACATAGGATAGTTTTTATTCTAATTTTATGTTCCCGTGGGACAATTTCGAGTCGCAACGGCCGAAACCGCCTCGCAACAGCTAGTATGAATTTAAGTCCAAACTTCTTTTCGGACTCACTGCAGGAACAGTGAAATAAGTCCATCATATAATATAGTCTTTCTTTACGTAGTAAAATCACCAAATGAGTATTCATCCTAGGGTGGAGGACAAGGGACTGTCAGAGTCGTAGTGACTAAAATCCTAGGTAACCCTCAGTATACCTTTGCGTTCCAGGGTCACTGTTACATGTTAAGACAGGCCTGCCACCCCGGCAAGCCGATATGCTGTGTGGGTTGAGTATAACTTGTAAAACACCATAATATTAAGTCAGTTAATAATACTTAGATTTGATATCACCCCGCGTCTCACGATTTTCAAACATCCGCTATACCTATCTTACTTAGGCTAAGTGACTTGATAAGAAACTGCTTACTACAGGATGTGTTAGATGTCTGTGACACCTTTTAAAGGTACCACCACATGCTGATATCATTAATTAGCAATATCAGATAAGTTATGGAATCAGGCGTTACTTTGCGGAAATCAAATGCAAAATATTTACAGCGCCTTCATACTAGCGTTCTAGCGTTTGTCCAGCGACAACGTGGCGTAGACGTCGTGTTGTTGCGGCATTTCCTCTGGAATCAATTTACGGAACGGCGTCTGCACCGCGTTAGAGCAGCGTTCAATTGACTATAGAGGAAACGCCGTAACAAGGCGACGACTGTGTCGCGATGTCGCAGCGTCTGCGAGATAGTCGTTAAACGCAAACGCCTACTATTGAATTTAAAAAAGATTTTTTTTTCACTAGCCTTTTATGTCCCACTGCTGGGCAAAGGCCTCCCCCATATTCTTCCAAGTGCTCTTTTCTAGTACCACTTCGGACCAGCCATCGAGGTACGCAGGACGATCTACAGCTTGGCCAGAACGGATTGAAACGGAACTAAAATTTTTATTTCTGACAGCGATTTAAAATCTTTGATATTTGATGTAAACAAAGACCGCAGGTTTGTTAGATTTATTATTGTGCCATAAAACTAACGTAATAAGTGAAAAAAATAAAAATAAAATCATTCAAAGTGCTGGTAGCGCGAAGACAGTGGCGACTTCCGGTTTTCTACATTTTTATGTCAAGCTGTACGTTCTGCCACCTTTTTTTGGGCCGGCCTCGGCGGCGTCGTCCATTCTCAGGCACCCATTGAGTGCATATTTTTGCCTTCTTTAATTATAATTTAGTACTTTTTAGTTTTTTTTTAATTAAGAACATGTCTAAAATGATTATTAAAATATCGAGATGGCAAGAATTGGGCAGATATTATAGCCCCCAATAATGAGTTCTCTAGGAGGCACTGTCAGCAGTAAGTGTGATACTCTATCATCAACAACAGATGACCAGTTTGAGTTAATAATTGATGTGTTTCAATTTTCTAGTAGTACGTTACTAATGGGAGATATTTGTCAACGTTTTTTACGAGCCTGTCAGCTTTTTATGAGATTCACATTAAAACTGTAGGTATTATGTTGGCTAATTAGTAAACGGTGATGTTAATGAGAAATGGGTGATAGATTGAGTGTGACTGATATGATAGTTTATTAAGGGTGAAGAAAAAGTGAATGGAAACTAAAATACACTGACTTATAGTAGATCTATAAATAAATGATTACTAGTCTTTTTAAGGTTCTGTACCCCAAAGGTAAAACGGATTACTGAGACTTCGCTGTACGTTGTCTGTTCGTCTATCACAAGCTATATCTCATGAACCGTGATTAGACATTTGAAATTTTTACAGACTGATGATGTATTGCTGTTGCCGCTGTTTCCAACAAATACTAAATAACAGAATCAAATATAAATATTTAAGGGGGCTCCCTTAGAAAAGACATGTTTTTTTTTATCATCATCATCAGCCTATTAATGTTCCCACTGCTGGGACGCAGGCCTCCTCTCTATGAGAGGGAGTGGACCATAATCCACCACGCGGGCCCAGTGCGGATTGGTGGATGTCACATGTCTTCGAATTTTTCGGTTCTAGGACATGCCGGTTTCCTCACGATGTTTGCCTTCACCGTTTTGAGAGCAGTGGTGATGAAATAAATTACACAAAGTAATGCGCCTGGTGGGGCTCGAACCCATGACCTACAACTCGTAAGTCGGGACCGATACCACTGGGCCACTACTGCGAGTGCGCCGATTTCATTTATTACTAATGCGTAGGATATTTTTTGAGTTAAGAAAGGAAGTAGGAAGCCGATGGTAACATAATTATTTCTATTTCATGGTTAATGAAACAGTTAAGTATAAAGAGCTTTACCCAAATTATTAATTTGTTTTTTCCTCACATGTAACTTTCTTATAAAATAGCAGTCTTCAACATTTTCCGCCTATATTTACCCAAACATAACTTCTCCTGTCCAAGATAGAATGCGGCTGAAGTGGCTGCCAACTCCTTGTAACGTCACATTTTCTATAATGTGTGACATATTGTAATGCACTTTATTATATGTAACTGATATTGACACGCTGTATTTGTGCCAAGTTGCTATTCTATATGGCCAAGAATAAGATGTCCATGGGAGTTCGATCATGATTGGCCATAAGTCAGTTTCATTGCAACACATCGAAATTGATTAACTGCAGATAGGAAGGAAAAAGTTACACAATTTGCAAAAGATAACCACGTACAGAAAAACTTCCTCAAGGTATAGAGCTTCTGTAGAGGTATATTAATCACTTGGATATTCTTATTAGTTTTAAAGTTAGAGCATTTAATTGAATTCAAAGTACGAACGAATTTTCACTATTTAGGCTTAGATGCCTAAATAATGGAAATTCGTTATAAACTATAAAAAACCGGCCACGCACAGTGTAGGGTTCCGTAGTTGCCCATCAAAATACTTATGCGAACTAACTAAACTGATTCGCTGAATTTAATTTTAAAAAGAAGAATTTTCAAAATCGATCCAGGAGTCTTTGAGGAATCGGGTAAAATACATAAGAAAAAAGATTACAACGAATTTAGAACCTCCTCCTTTTTTGAATTTAGTTAAAAATAGCTGACGATAAAAACCTACCTATCCCCAAAAAACATACCTATAAAAGCAGTAAAAATAAAGTTGACAAACTTACATTTGCAGTTGTCTCCGATACATTTTGTTTAAGAAAATATGATATCAAGTACATTTTATAAGTTGGTCGACTATTACTCGTAAAGTTGTAAAGCCTACTTAGTCATGATAATTTTCTTTTAAACTTCGTTATATATACTACTATTGTGAATTTTTTCGCACCCCCAAACATAAGGGTTCCTTGTTGACTACGGAACCCTAAAAATTGGTAAAATGTTAGGATTACCCAATATCATCATCATACATATTAGCCGTAGGACGTCCACTGCTGAATTTAAGACCGATGGCCGATGGGCCGTGACGTTCTCGAATGGAGACCACGCACTGGCAAGCGCAGCGTAGGACGTCCACCCACAAAGGTGGACAGACAATCTTATGAAGACCACAGGATCACGCTGTATGCAAAGCAATCCTATTCCTATTGAAAGCCTATAGGGAAGATTATGTTCAGCAGTGGACGTCTCACGGCTTATTGTGATGACGATGAAATATATTTCATGTTTTTTTTAATTGAGAATAGGTACAATATTTTCAACTTTGTATCGTCTAGGCACAAAGTGAGAGTGAAGTCATGTCGAAAACCTTCCAAGCAAAGTGATAACTCTTTAATATTCAACAAAATAAGTAGGCAGGTACTGAGCCTACACAAACGCTGCAGCAAGTCACCTTAATAGAAAATGACCATTACACCTCCCACTAATTCAACCCACAACTGAACTAAGTACATACTTTCACCCAAGTTAACATCAATAAACGTAACTGTCACATTTCATACAAAATCATCTAAAGATCATAATTACGTCCTATTCAATGCGCGTGCGCAACGCTGACTGCGCAAGTATACAAGTAATTTAACCACAGGCGTTCATTCACGTTCTATTGTGTATCTTTTAATTTCTTTTTGTAAAGATAAGTATCTTTTGTTGTTGTTCAATGTATCTTTATGATTGTTGTCATTAGTTGTTGTGTTGTGGTCATTAGGAAATTGATTTTATTGTATGTGTGTACAAAGTGATTTGACTTTTCGATTGTTTTTATGTTAATGTTTAGAAAACACAGTCGTAATTAATTAGTTAAGTTTCAAAAATACAGTTAATCCTTTATTGATCGCGTGGGGTATTTCAGGCCAAAAACTGAAAAAAAAAACAATATTTGTGACTGATAAGATGGACGCACACTTATCCGAGCTGAACCCGTCGAAGGAATCGAACGAAACGAATTGTAGAAAATATGTATATGAAATCTCATGAAACCTTGCACACATCCGCGCCGAATCGAATGCAAGGGTTTTTAGATTCTTAAACAGAATTCTAAAATTCGTTTTTTTCGACGCGTTCGGCTTGGATAAGCGTGCGTTCACCTTAAATCTAAGGGTCGAAACTGCGCCAATCTGATTCGATGAACCTTTGTAATTTCCAAATTCTTCAATCAGAAATAACGTAATAGTTTCTACTTTAAGTAAGTGAATAATATACAGTGTGTCCGGGCACGAGTTAGCGATATTTGAAGGGGATATTCTAGGCTCTTTTTCATCGACAAAAATGCTTTAAAAATATTCTTAATCCAATACTTGGCGAATGGCAGCCATTTTATTTTTTTGATCTGTCGAAGTGGGATGTGTACAATAAAATGCAAATATCTTTGAATCCAAGATACTAAAGAGCCTAGAATATCCCTCTCAAAAGCGCTAACTCGTGTCCGGACACACTGTATAATAGGGTCGTTTCCAACAGGTCCATGAGTCTATTGTTTTCCCAACGGGTCCACGACATTTAAAAATATTTACGATCTTTCTAATATTATTGAATGCCTATTTCGTAAATCAGTAGTGCGAAATACATATTGCGAACGTTAACTGCGAACTCAGACTATGACACAATAGTAAACAATAACAAACACGTGAATCCGAAGCCATGTCACTTTTATACGAATATTGATAATCTCTTATCAGCACCAACAATATCAAACAAAAGACACGCATTGCGAATACTTTCAATATTACATCATAACAAAACGTGAGGCAAAATCAACCGATGGAATTCTTACAGTGAAACAACTGGGCCTTTTTTCGTAGTAAAATCATCAAATGAGTCCTACCACCTAGAACGGGATGGTAGAGCCTGTCAGACTTGTACTGACTAAAATCCTCGGTGTTATTACAATAAACCTTTACGTTTCAGGGTCACGGTCACCTGGTGAGACCGTCTTGCGACCCCGGCAGGCTCTGCTAAAGCTGGATTTTTAAAGGGGGCCCCCTTTAAAAATCCAGCGTCAGATTGCAAACAGCTCTTCGAGGCGCGCCTGGAACACAACGCACCATCAATCCAGGGATACTTGCTTGTGATGTACTGTACTGACGGTTTTAAATGTGTCGGATCTTCGTTCATTTTGGTTTAAGTAACAATAGAAGAATACGTGAGATTATTTTTTGATAATCCAACTGAGACGCACTAATTAGTTTTTTTTTTGCCAAATACCCAATGGGCAATGGGGAAGGCAAGTCAAAGCTAATTTTAGATGACGCCACCATAGCTTAGTCCTAATCCGACCAATGACATAGTACTATTTTGAAGTACCTTTAAGATTTAAACTGATTTGAACCAATGATGATGCTTGGAACGAGCTACATTAGAGCCATTAGTTCCCCAGTTGCCATCTCCATTGAAGGAACAGTGTGGGTTTTAATCAGTGCGAGTTTGACAGTCTCTACAACTCTATCCAGCACGGGTTTCCCCCTCGGAAACTGTAAACATGTAAATATTTCATAATCTCTTATCTTCAACGAATACAACATCAGACAAAGGACATGTGTTGCGCATACTTTCAGTGTTAATTCATACATTTTCTTTGTTCAGCCGCATTCTTGTATGTAGGACGGTCAAACAGTTAGTAGCGTCACTCTCCTTGAGGCAGTTATTTTATTTTTAAAGGACTTTTTATAGACAATCTCAAATTAGAATGAGGTAAGTATATCAAAATGCAAGGCGTTGGAAGGAGAAAGAGGAGGCCTTTGCCCAGCAGTGCGACACAGAATCTAATTTATAAAAATCAATGGTCACCGTGGATTTTAGTCAGTTCGAGTCTGCTAGTCCCTCCCGCCCTGCCCGGGGTGGGAGAACTCATTTGATGATATTACCACGCAAAAAAAAAAACTATCATAGTAATATCAAGTGCGTGTTGAAAATCAAGACATAGCTTTTGTTTAGGCATGCACCGCCTAGTGTTAATGAAAACACTCATAAGTATCTAAAACCCACACATTTAGTAAATAGCCAGTATTTACACAGTACATTGCCATTTAAAAGACAAACTATCATTAAAACTTGAAAATAAAGTAGTTTAACTAAAAATAACTATCAATAACCAACACATTATGATCTATTTACTCTCATGTCTAACTCAAAGATTATTGTTAGTTAAACAAGAGGTGAAGGTACCTGTTATCGTCCCATGTATGAACGAAGAAAATTTTAAGTTAATTAAAATTGAAAATTTATCTTTATCGGAGTTTAATTTATGATAATTAAATTAATCGATTGAAATAATGAAGGTTCGTTTCGTTTAAATATGGAAACTTGATAGCTTGGAAGTATTTTTTATTTAATTAATGGTTTGGAAATAATCATTAATATCAATTAAGAACAAAATCATTTCATAAATATTAATTTACCTTTTATTAATAATTAATTTAGTTCATGTGTATTGAATAAATGATTAATTATTATGTATTAATTAAAGCTCAACCTACATTTTTCTTTGAGAAATATTTTATCAAATCATCAGCTGAGGTTGATGATTTGAAAAAATATTAAAGTAATGTTAAGTTGATAGAATAAAACTTTCTGTGATAAGTCTTCGAAAAACACAATATAACCACGTTCTAAAAAGCACGGCTTCTTTCCGAAAAAACTAATCTAAGGAAATCCATAAGAATCGAAAAAGAATTTTTACTTACGCCTATGAGTTTTATAACTTACTACCTTCGAATTTTATCTGCATATACAAAATAATTGATTGTACAATAGACTGAGAACTAATTGTGTTAACATAATTATGTTTCTCAGATGACCGACAATCGTACCTCCCACCTTAAAGTCTTCGCAAAATACTGCGAATTCTTGACAAGGCAAATGGCGTCGAAGTTAAACAAATGTTTGTTTTTTAGTACAAATTGGTTATTTTCTCAACACCCACGGTGTATTACTGAAAGGCAGGCAAATATAGACATATTAGTAGGTACGTTTTAAATACAGACAAGAATATAGACACCTCTATTTATTGTACAATAGAAAATATTTGACGACACGGTCGGCCGGTTGGCGCCACATCTATATTTTTTTAAATGTCTTCCTGTTATATATTTCTAGCTTTTTCCCACCAATTTTACCCGTTCAGAGGTTTGTTTTTTATCTTGGAAAAATCAAATGAGTCCTCCCGCCCGGAGCGGGACAGGAGGGACTGTTAGATTCGTACTGAAATCCATGGTGTTCCTTCAAGAAGAAAAAAAAAAGTTTTCAGAAAATCTACCGATAATTTATTAATCCACCGGGTAATACTGTTAAACATGGGAAAGCCGGGGTCGCTGGCTAGTATAAGTACAATCGACAAAGTTAAATCATGACCCATACCACCGACCATAAGCTTATTTTCCTACAGACATTCAAATACAATTAAGTCCACATTCGCGTAAACACATATCCATGGTAACGAATTTGATCTTTGTCAATTTGACAGATTCAAACGATTTATTGTCAAAATGGGTTGATGATTCAACTTTGTCGATTGTACATGATAGCAAAAGTTAATTGCGAAAGATAAAGAAAATACAATTCTGTATAAATGCAGTTTGTTTGGATTTGATGTTAAATAATTGTACATGTTATCAGTTTTAGCGAGATTGTTTGACAACATCACATTCATTACATTCTTTACTCTTATGAGCGTAAGAAACCAGCCTGTTAGACGTTTATGTTATTAAGAAAATATCTAAATGAAATAAAAACAAGACGATGTGTTGGGTCGTTCCCAACAGGTCCATGAGTCTATTGTTCTCAAAAATTAAACGTTTATACATTTGTTCCCAACGGGTCCACGAAATTTAAAAATATTAAAATATTTGTTCTCAACGGGTCCATGAGAATGTTTGGTACAGCCAACAACAAAAGCTTGCTTATAAGCTTAAAAACTGAAATAATTTTGTTTCATCATGTAACTGTGACCCTGGAACGTGAAGAGCTATAGAATAATCACAGTCACTACAAGTCTGACAGTCCCTCCTGCCCTTAAAGTGGGATAATTATCGACATAAATGCGGGCGAAGCTGCTGACAACAGCTGGTAGATTAACAAACCGAAAAGTCGTTTAAAAAGCCTACTAGTCGGCTCGAACTTTACCGACTGGTAGGCACATCTCTAATATGAAATCATAATTATGTAAGTAAGTATACATTTCTTATCATCATCAGCCTATAATATTCCCACTGTTGGGACACAGACCTCCTCTCTGTGGTGGATTATGGTCCACTCCCGGACCATAATCCACCACGCGGGCCTAGTGCGGATTGGTACATGTCAAATGTCTTCGATTTTTTTGGTTCTAGGACATGCCGGTTTCCTCATGATGTTTTCCTTCACCGTTTTCGTGAGTTTTTTTGAGAGCAGTGGTGATATTGAATTACACAAAGTAATGCGCCTGACGGGGTTCGAACCCACGACCTACCATCGATACCACTGTGCCACCAGTGCTCTGTGTATATCTTACACAAATAATTATTAACATAGCATTCATCTAATTTTTTAAACACATTAACAATATACGAGATCTTTATCTTAAATGATTGTAATAGCTTATAACTTATTCCTTGTACAGTTAACAAAAAAGTGCCCGCGTTACGTCAAGCGAGTGTTGGTAATGAGAGTTTTTTGCTGACGGTACTTTACATTGGTGAACTGTATGCTAATCTGCATATTTGTTGGATGAGATGTAGAGTTAGGAATTTTGTAGATAGTCGAAGGAATGGAGGTACACATAAATATGTATGTTTATCTACGAGAACGTATAGGGTTGCAATATCTAAAATTTGAAAACCAGGACAAGACGTGTGAAAACCCCGGATTTTGAGTCGAGAATCCGAACGCGGAACGCGAGTGCAAGAGCGCACGGGGGGGGGGGGGGAAGACGGTTAAGAAACCCGGAATATAAAAATGTAAACGGGCGATGCTCCCCGGGCGCCCTCTTAACTACGATAAATCCGGGGAAACCCGGACGCAGGGCAACCCTATCTACGAGTATCTGCATTGATAAAATAATCTTTTAAGGAATTGAAAATTAAAAATCCTTTTCATGTCAATCTGTGCAATCAATCTGTTTTTTATAAATTACATCCTAGATTTTGTTGGCTTTGGGCAAAAGCCTTTTTATTTTTACGCATACCGATAACTTTTATATGCGCTTTTAATCTTAACTAAAATAATCAACATGTTAAATTCATGTTGATTATTATAAACAATTAATAAAACATTTTTTTATTTCTTTTCCAAAAAAAAATGTAAAAAAAGAAAAGATTTGAAACACTTCTAAACTTTTCTTCGACTTTTCTAGTCATAAAAGACTTCAAAAAAATCTGTCTTTTTAAATTTTCAAACTAGACAGGATATAATAATTTCTGTGGATTTCACCGACGGACAAGTAGATCATTTTTTTTCAATTTATTTTTTTGAGCCCGGTCGCCCTCAGTAGAGCGGGAGGGTAAAAATAGTGGGACTACGTTTTTATATTAAAAAAAAAAAACAAAACAAATGAACGTAATTTATTTTATTTATTATTTTTTCCAGAACCACTTAAGGTTCAATTTGTAAGGGCCATTTTTTCCTGTCAATTTTATATAGTTTTCTATTACTAGACCAAAAACCTATTGTATCATAAATTCGTTATGGAAACTAGGTTACAATAATTTGATATCGTAACAAATAAATCAATGACGTGTTTAGTAATGTCATTGTCAACATTATTGACATGACATTCGTGCTTGTTTTATAAACATGGCTGAGCATTCTATTTGTGTCATAAACATGATTTAATATTAGTTGACAATGACCTGAATCTGTCATTTTGAACACGATTTTTGAACTCTGATTTTTTTTTCTGTGGTTAAACCATCAAATGGGTTCACCCACCTAGGGCAGGATGGGAGCGAGTGTCAGACATGTATTGATTAAAATCCACGGTGTTCTTCAATAGCCCTTTACGTTTCGGGGCCACGGTTACCTCATAAGACAGTACTGTCCACATGCCCGCGTCTACCACGTGACCGGAAAACGTTCGCGACGTGCGTTGCCGTGGGCGTCTCCGTCGCGTCTGGGTTTTGAGGTGGAGGCTCCTGTCTTCCTCACGGCGCCCGCCTCCTCCTCCTTCGCTAGCATGACTGCTTCGCAGAAGGAGGCGACCGCTTCCAATTCCGTCTCCTCGCCTCGACTGCTTCACCGTCGATCAAGTCATCGCTTGCCATCAGGCGAGATATTGGTCAAATGCAAAGCAAAAAAAAGTCACACCGTTGAAACATGACACTTGACCACTGACCAGCTCTAATCTGTTCACAACTCTGTGACATTCCACCGTGTCTGTTTGTCTATAACGCTGTCACTATGACATTATTTGTGGTAATTATTTTGACAGCGGCAACCGCTCCCACTGTCATGGCGGCTGTGACGTCACTAAAGGTTTTTTTTATAGACGTATGAGCAACCACGTTTTAAGCCTAAAATGATATTTTATAACAAGAAGAGTTCGCTCTTCCCCATAAAAAAACCAAGTCCCTCGTTTACATGACAAATCATGAGCAATTCTTTCGTTTTTGAATACAGTCATGTTTAACTTACCTACTTAAGTTTAGATTTTATAAAAGAACATTTTAAATTCTTTTTTTATCAAAAAAACAAAAACCTATAAAACCTATTTTGCCCCACTGCTAGGCAAAATTCTCCCACATAACCTACCACTACTAAGTATAATTATTTAGGTGATCGAGCGAAATGCCATGCGATTAGAGAGGCCTATAGTATAATAATCCAGGAGTGAACTGCTATAGGCTGATGATGATAATATTTAGGTATAATAACGTAACATATAACAGCAAATAGTTTACCCATAAAATATGACCAAGTATTTTGTGTGGGTATAAAATGAATAACGAATGATCTTTATCAAAAACCAATGAGGTGCTATTTAATTATACGTGTAGCTGTGAAAACTTCAGAAAGACATTTACCTATTCAAAATTACTACCAACTTTTTACGCCCACAGTACCTTCCATCAAACGATATTTTTAGGGTTCCGTGTCAAAAGAAATGCAATGGGATTGCGCTCCGTTGTCTGTCTGTCTCTCACACATTTGTCTTTCGGTAAAGGCTTGATGTTTTCACTTGCGCTTCTATGCGTGTCTTTGATAATAATATATAATAAAGGGGTTTGAACATTTTTTGTATGGGGAGTGTACCAGATGCAATCCGCCATTTTGTGTTTTTTTCAATATTTGTACTCTGACTTTCAAGTAGTTGTTTCGGATATAGTGTATGTAATTAAAACATTTGTAAACGGACCCACAACACAAGAATAAACCCACAAAAGGGGCAATGTTTCATTTTTTTAAATGCATTTTTTTAAGTCAGTAATGGGACCCTTAGTATTCGAAATCAACTCACACTTGGCAAGTTTTTGAGTAATGTCACCGTAATACTTTAACTGGCAACACTGAACTGACTACTGGCATTTAATTGTGATTTACATGTCGCGTTTTCATTTAACTTTCACGTTATTGTAATTTTTTGAACGTCAGTTATCAATCTTTAGACTCGACGTGTTATTATTAAAGTATTGGATAATTATATAGCCTGTGAAATTCGCGGCTGACTAATTTTAAACCTTATCACAGAACGCGTAAGGATCCAGATTCAACTTTGCCTGAGATACAAGGAAAATTTTGTGCTTCTCTGGAAGAACTGAATAAAACGATTTTTGGATTTAAAAAGTCAGGAATAATGATCTTCCTCAATTATCATTTCAATCAATCAAGCTAAGATACGGTTGTTTGTGAAAAATGAACTCGTATAGTGAGGACATATTTACTTATACTTTTTAGGCACACTTTGTATTAAGCAATAGCGTGTTTAAGCAATAATAAAGATAAAGACTTAAGGTGATTGCTTCGATGTAGCCCGCGAAATTCAATTTTTTTTACGTTTTTTGCAATTTGCAGGCCAGTGATATGTTGTAACTTTATAAATATTTGTGTTGCGCAAATAACAAGTATAATTTTAAATATAAAAATTGTCAAAAAATTCGCTCCATCAGCTCTCACATAGAAAAGGTGCATCGTAGTTAGATTTCGGAGATTTTAACATGATGCACCTTTTCTATGTGAGAGCTGATGGAGAGAGTTTTTGATATTTTTTATATTTAAAATTATACTTGTTATTTGCGCAACACAAATATTTATAAAGTTACAACATGTCACTGGCCTGCAAATTGCAAAAAACGTAAAAAAAATTGAATTTCGCGGGCTGGTTGGAGCATCCCCCTTAACACAACACTAACGTAGCGCCAGCGCCATCAGGACGTCATTTGCAAGCGGCCTTTACCAAATGGCGTCCTGTTGGCGCTTGCACTACCTTTAACGTTTGTATTTCAAAAACAAAGAAGTTTTAGAAAAAAAAAGCAAAACCTAGAATATAATATGCTAAAACGATTGAAGCAGAGTCTAAGAGGATTGGTCGTGATTTAGTATGTTAAAAACGTTTTCTCCCGAGAGACAAATTTCATAATGAAAAATACTTACAGTCAGTCGCGAGCTGCAATGAAATGGTAGCCGCTATACTTTCCTCTTAATACATAGTACCACGTACAATAGTTTCTTTTTAATTACAATTTCATGTTTTCCTGACATTTAAATGAAGAATGGCATTTATGTAACCAAAGAAAAACTCCCATCGCTGACATTAATGTCATAACTCATAACATGGACGCAGATATTTTAAAAGGTTTCACTTTCTTATTAGTAAATGCCTACTAAAAAATTGCAGTGACTGGCTGATCTCGTAAAGCAACACTATTGTATTAGTAGCTTTATCTTTCCAAGAATGTTTTTGATTGACTTAACAATTACTGAGAAATCAACTAACGATTTTGTTCAGCGTTCAATTTGTTTTTGATATGATTATTTCCTTCCTCAATTCTCTTGTAATTTGTTTTGGGAACTTCCCAAACGACTGTCGCGGTAGCTGAGCGATTATCTGGTGGGTGGGTGTCGTGGATTCGATTCCCGTACGGAAAAAAATATTCGTTTGATCTTCAAGTAGTTGTTCCGTATGAGGTTGTTTAAGTATGTGAACACCCACCATTAAGACGATAATCCTAGTGGGGCAAAGTTTGAATTTCAATATATGACATTACGTATTTTGTTTGATCTTCTTACACCCAGTTATTGCACATTTTAAAGGGCTTTGTGCTTTTTGTACCAGTTCCTTGTCCGCCATTTTGATTTTTTTTCAAAACAGCGTACACGAATGAAACATTGATAAATCGATAGATCAAATCAATACAAACATAAAATGTGAGCGGCAAAACCTCGTAAACCGTCACGTTTCCGAGTTATGAGCTGTCAAAAATGTTAAATTAGCGACATATTTTTTCTTTTTTTTTTCAATATTTTAATGTTTGTTGATCAAAAAGGTTATTTCCACAATAAAAATAATTGAATATTAGTTTTTCACGCATTTCAAATGCTTTTACATAGGATTATTTCGTTTAACGCAATTTCAGCATTTAAAATGCGTGTAAAAACTAATATTCAATTAGTTTTGTTGCGGAAGTATCCTTTTTGATCATTAAACATCCAAATATTAAAAAAATAAGAAAAAATGTGTCACTAATTTTACATGTTTGACAGCTCATAACTCTGAAACGTGACGGTTTACGAGGTTTTGCCCCTTACATTTTATGTTTGTATTGATGTGATCTATCGATTTATCAATGTTTCATTCGTGTACGCCGTTTTGAAAAAAAATCAAAATGGCGGATGGCATCTGGTACACGGCCCATACAAAAAAGTTCAAACCCCTTTATAAAAGCTTACGATGTTGATGCCTTATCAGAGTTATCAGTCTTGGCTTAGTATTATCCGTCAATGTTATACTAATATTTTAAAAACACTGGTTGAATGTGAAAATCTCGGAAACTACTGGTTCGAATTTAAAAAAATATTCGACGAGCAGCGGGTTTGAAACCACGGGGAACAATAAAATTAGTACGTAATTTAAATCAGCCAAGCACGACACTTTTTTTTTAGCTTGGTAAGATCATCAAGTGAGTCCTCCCACCCAGGGCAGGGCGGGAGGGACTGTCAGACTTGTACTGACTAAAACCCACGGTGTCCTTCAATAGCTCTTTATGTTCCGAAATAAGACCCGCGACCCCGGCAGGTTTTGGCCCTCTAAGAGGTGCCCCCGTCATTTCCTGACGCTCTTTAAGGCGTGCATGGAACACGACGCGCCGTCGCCTTCGACCCGCCAAGCACGACACTTATGTAATTTTAAATATCATAAAAAATATGTTTATAATTAGAATTCGAGACCGCTACTTATTTAATGGTGTACTAAAAACATAACACATTAATTTAATTAAGTATCTCCAATTAAAATGACCGCAATAAAGTTTATAAGGAAGCTTTAACACAGGATATCTCACGTTACAATTTTGCCGTCAACTCTTTTGCTGGTAAGTGGCTTAAGTTATCTGGGGGCACGGCAGTGCCCCCGCCAAGACGAGCCAAGCGAAGCGCAAGGGCACTGCCTACCTTTTTGCTTACATTTTTGTGGAATTATTTTTAACTAACTAGCGGCCCGGTCCATGCTTCACTACTTTGACAGCAAAATCCGCAGTAACAAAATGATCCGCCATTTGTTGAATTCATTTGTTACAAAAAATGTGATAAATTAGTGTCCGACCGAAACTGATTTTTCAGCCGAAACCGAAACCGAACTTTCGGCCTAGCTCTCAGTTTCGGCCGAAACCGAAACCGAAACTTATTAAAATATTTAAATTTTCGATTATTTTCAAAAAAAAAACATTTTTTTTTTTACACTTGTTAACACTTATGAATAAGTGTATAATTAAACAGGAATTACAGAATGACTGAAGACCGATTTTGTCGAATACGAAAACTGCATCACTGGATTTTAGAAAAATCAATAGTGCTGGTCAGGAATCGAAACCGAAGATTTTGAAAAAAAAACCACATGTTATTACACCATTCGATAGTGTTGCTAATATTAGGATCAAATTCTGGAAATTAATGTTGTACGGCAAACTTATGGAACAAATAGGTTTCTAAGAAATTGCTATTTTTCTATGTTATTTAACGTCTACTGAGCCATACTCTATATTTTATGCCTTGAAGATTGATAAGTTTAAATATATTTTATTATTACATGAATATACAAGACTTACTCTTGCCAGTAAACTCGAAAACATAACCTCAACTCACGATTAAATGAACGGTGGCGAACAGCGCCGCCGCGCCGGGCCCCGCCGTCAAGCAAGCACGTGTTGGCTACGAATGTTACCGAACGACGCACGAAAATGCACGAACACTTGAGTTTCGTCAGGTTTCGGTTTCGGCAAAGTGTCGGCTATATTTTGGCCGAAACCGAAACTAGGGCCGAAACTAGATTTTTTGGCCGAAACCGGCCGAAACCGAAACCGAAACCGAAATTTCGGTCGGTCACTATGATAAATGAAGAGCCGTTCCACGGCTTTTGTGCAAACTTCACATAAACCATCTACTAAATAGTCAGAACAAAGCCTAACCTAGCCCCATTTGGTTTGGATAGGTGAGCACGTTCTTGAGTTATAAAATTATAACGAAAAGTGGCTTTGATTTTAGATTCATTTCTAGAAATTCCTGAAAAGGGGCAAAGAGTAAAAAAAAATTAACAAAATCGTCCTTTGCCGACCTTTTTCTTTTTCATATTTTTCATGAATTAGCTACACTTCTCTTTGAGTGGCGATCACAGGAAACGGAGGGTTGAAATATTTGAATGCCAGTTTTTCTCCGGATGAAAGATGAGAGAAAGTTCTCTCCACAGTATTATTAAGCCAAATAAGTCTCTTAAAACCGATTTTTTTTTCATTATAATTTTTTGTAGACTAGCGTCTAGTCATCACTAAGTTAATCACAAAATCACACCTCCTAGACACAACATGTGCCTCATAAATGACGCCTCACATATCATATATCATTCCAAATGTTTGTTTCTGTTTTATATGTTCAACATTTTTTGTGTGCAAAACTAATTGGGCGTTACGGTTTATATGTATTTTGATTACATTATGAATTAAGTTCATTGGTGGTCTTTATTAAGCGATTTTTGTGTTTCTCACGGGTTGTAATTAAAAAGGTAGAACGAATTTCATATTTAATGTTGATATTTTTAAGCTTATTATTTCCGTTGTAGTTCACGGCTTCTTTTTACCGTGTTAATTCAAATGAGTCATCCCACCTCATCAAATCAGGACTAACGAATTACCGTGACCCTGTAACGTAATGGCTATTGAAGGACACCGTAGATTTTAGTCAGCACAAGTCTGTCAGCCCCTTCCGCCATGCCCTAGATTCAGGACTCATTTGATTATTTTACCACGATAAAAGAAAAGTGTCTTCTGAAAGTCTAGTTTATTTATCTGTCTATTTCACATCGAAACTATTAATCAATCATTTCTGGAGTAAACAACTTGCAAAGTGCTCATATCATTGCGTTGGTGTAACACTCAAAGGAGATTGTATATTTTTTCTTACAAATAAAAATGAATCATGGATGATCTCAAGAGTAAGCCTTTAATCTCCTGTCATGTTCGTAACTCACTCGACTGATAATATCTAGGCCTCACCCAAGGTTTGTGACCTCTTCGGTTCATTATTCTGAATACGTCTTACATTTTCGTTCAAATATTAAGCTTGTACTGTATTTGTTTTGTCTTCTTTTGCATTTTTATTGGTCTCTGTTATTTCATTGTTTAATCTTTTGTTGGTGATTCTGAAAAATATTGCTTCTGTTTCCATTCATGGAAAATTATGACTGTCTTCTTGGTCAAGTGCAGTTGTGTGTTTTTAAGGCGTCTACCTACAAGGTGGAAAGCCGATCTGAAGAAAACCACAGGATCGCAAAGGATGTATGCCCCTTCCAACCGGTCCTCTTGGAAATCAATGTTCAGCAGAGGATGCGGTCGCCTCCTTCTGCGTAGCAGTAAGGCTCGCGAAGTTGTAGCGCGTCAATGAGGGAGTGACAGCGTCCTCCCTCACGGTTGCCGCAGAATTCCCACGGCGTCGGCGTAGACGATTTCCTGCGTAGTGCGCGTAGGCTTCGGGCTCCAAGTAAAGACGGCTGATTAAAGACACCGTGGATTTTAGTCAGTACAAGTCTGACAGTCTCCCCCCGAGGACTCATTTGATTTTACCACGTTAAAAAAAATGTTCAGCAGAGGATATCCTACGGCTAAAATGAATGAATGTCGAAGTTGAGATTTTAGATTTTGGCTCCAACTGGAAGTTCTCAAAACAAGCCTTGAGTTTGAATTGTTGTCAATAGGCTCTTCCGTTCTCAATTCGGGAATAGTTGTATTTATTTGGTTTGTTATTAGGTCCAACAGCGATTTTTGAAAAGTTGCCCGAAATCCGAAATCCTGCTTTGTTGTTGGCAATAGGCCTTTACTAAATCCAAGCAAAAATAACAAAGCTTAAAACTTAATTATCGCTTCTAAAATTCGTCCTTCGGGAGTTGCAGGTATAAAATTAATGTCTTAATTAAGATTGAGATCTGTCTTTACGACAATTCCAGTTCTAGATCTATTAGTGCTCATACATTAGCAATCAGCTTCTATTACAGTTTATTGTCTATTACGCCAGACTGATCTTCAATTCTTCACGTTGTTGATTGTTCAATATAATTATTTTCATTGGCTCAGACAATTACTCCAACAGGGTACCCTTAGGCCCTTAGATACTGTTATAACTATTTGTCATTAGGTATCTACCTATTTGATGAATTTTGTAAGTTAGAGGTTCACCGTAAAAGGGATCACCGTTGTCTGGATGAACTTGTAATTTAGAGTTGGCTTTCTATGTGGAGTACCAGGATTTTTTTTGTATTTTGTTCAAGCAGTGCCTTAAAAATAATCCAGCATATTGTCTTAACACCAAAAATACAACCCGTACTGTGATTACATCCCACTCCTTCTCACAGAGGCCTATGTCTCAGCAGTGGGAACATTATAGTCTGATTTATGCATTATTGGGCACCCTTCGGGGATTAGAGAAGTAATATTTTTACGAATATTTATTTCGTAATATTTGATAACACTGTTATGAACAAAACTATTGCATGTCTGCATCCACTTAGTTCTGAGAACGTGACTATTTATACGGCACATTTATCTATTGATGACTTTGTATTTTTCTTACTATGTCTATGCATGTATTGATAACTTTGACCCACGCAAAACTAGCAATGCAAGTAGTACTCTATGCGACTATGATATCTGTGAATGTGACTGAAATTATGCCATATTGCTACGTTATACATACACGCTTGCAGGCTCTTAAATAAACAATAATCAATGAATTAATGATAGTATAAGGTAAAATTTTGAACTTATCAGTTTTTGATAAACGTAATTTTCAATAAACAGTTGACAAGTAAATGCCTTTGATGGGTTCGATCTTATCCTGATCGCTTTAGAGTTCAAAGCGACGAGGATGAGACTCAAATTCAACCATAATGACTTATGCTTTTTAAAACTTTTCCGAAAAATATTCTACACTTTATATTAAATATGCCAAAAGCCCTTAATGTCTTTAATAATTAAGTCTGATTTAATCGATTAAAATACAATTATGATGATATTCAGACATAAGGGGGCCAAAAAGACTGCCCTGGACAAGAATGAATTACTTCAAGATAATTAAGTTCAGTACCATATTTTCGTACCAAGTTGTCTGGTAAACATGCAATATTAGATCATGGACCTAAAAAAAAAGGCGGACGGAACTTCACTAAGAAACAAGTGAAGCACCCATAGTAAGTCAGTGCGCTTGTCCACACACGCCAGCACACACACATTCACACCATAGTAAGTCAGCCGTCGGCCATTACGCTTCGAACGACGCTCGCGTATTATTCGGCGTTATTTTGTCTAATAAAAATCAAAGTATGCGGTCATGTGTTGAAAAAAGTTGTCTAAACCATAGTAGTTCAATTAAAAGCCAGGGGATCACTTTTCATAGTAAGCATGTCAATTTGAAGCTTATTTCTCGATTTTACGTCAAAATTTAATAAACATCTTGAAATCCATCAGTGTTGCAACTATTTCATGGTTCAAATTATTTTAAAATTGGGAGATTTATATTTTAGTTACTATTTATCGTTATTGTATTCTTCTATATTTTTACAGATTTCCCCACGGCAAATGATGCATGGAAAAATGATTGTATAAAAATAATAAGGGAGTGTAGGCATGGAATAGGAATGTAGACGTGTAGGAATGGAACATAAAATAGCTTTACCAGCTGACAGCGTTGAGGATGAATTTTTCGATGCTCTTTAATAGTTTAGTTTTATTTTAATTTAGTCTATACTAATATTATAAAGCGTAACATTTGTTTGTAAGTTTGTATGTAGGGGGTAATCTCCGGAAGTAATAACCGATTTTAAAAATTGTTTCATTGGTAGAAAGCTACATTATCCGGGAGTGCTATAGGCTATAAATTATAAAGATATCATGCATATTAGCCGAAATATCTCAATTTTTATCCGGGCGGAAAAAAATGGCTCTTCCAACACAGTTATTAGCATGCGCTGCCTTAACAGTTGTATATAATTGAAAACAATGTATGGCAAAAATGTCCGCTTTGAATAGGTCTAAATAAAGTCCGCGAAGCCATATTTTTATATTTTAGCAGATATAGCAGCTTTTATGAGTTAAAAAAAGTTTTTTTCGTTATGTACTTGCCTTTGGACGATTTTTTACACAACAAAACACTAAACCTTATCGAAAAAAATATTATATATTATTATGATCACAATAACATCATAGAGATATGATTTTCACAAAAAAGTATGTCAATTGGTTAAATAGTTTCGAAGATAACATAAAATTACTAAATCGCAAAATGCCGCCGTCCATTCACGAACCGCGTTAGAACACGCTTTGTACGCACGTTTTATCTATTTACCTACAGATGGCGTTGTGCAATTACGTATGAACAAAACCCTCCTGTTGGCAGACAGGAAAAAAAAATCATAGCACTAAGTACTGGGGTGCTATGTCAGGAAACCTCCACGTGTGCCCGTGGGCTGGAGTTCCGTCCGGGGAGAAGACCAGTTTTTCGGGCCGGTGCACCCTGGGATGCGGGCAAAAACTCTTCCTTAGGCACTGTGTGCTTAAGGGGTCTCTTTGCCCGTATGCAAATAGCCTGTCGTGTGGATGCTCCAACGCGTGTCCCTTTGATTAGCAGAGGGCACAGCGGCGGAGCGGGCTTGCGGACGGTGAGTAATGGGTAGCTCGCCGTCCGACTAAGGACCAAGCCCGGGTCGGTGGCGCGTCGTGTTTCGCGCCAAATGCCTGCTGGGGTCGCGGGTTTTTTTTAACCCAGGACACCGTGGCCCCGGAACGTAAAGGGCGAAACACGGGTGGATTTTATAGTAAGAGTCTGACAGTCCCTTCCGCCCCATCAGGGCGGGAGGACTCATTTGATGACCTTACCACATAAAAAAAAGCACTAAGTATTAACCAAACCACACTCATAATTTCATCACAAGTTAATAATGCCCAACGAAGTGGGCACGGGTCAGCTAGTAATTTATTTATATAGTTTAATTAAGGTATATTTTAAGTTGAATTATTTAAAATAAAATAGCTAATTAAATATTTATAGCCGAAAAATATTCATTCGTTTTAACCATTAAGGATTTCTAGATGTGTCGATAGTAAAAGACAAGTCTACAAAATTTGAATCACCAAAAGGGATTGCAATACTTTATTAACATTGTTGTAAATATTTTAATAACCAATATGATACCTTTATTTTAAAAATAGGTATCCGTCACCTAAGTTCAATGGAGATAATTAAAATTGTTTAAAAATGGGTAATTTTTTCCTTCATCTGGCATCCCATACAAACTTTAAAGGCCGTACCAAGTTGTCTTCAATCGTTTCTTAGTGAAGTTCCGTCCGCCTTTTTTTTTAGGTCCATGTATTAGATATGAACAGTAAAAAATCAAACGCCTCTGTTTAGACTAGAAGTTGTCAAACACACGCTAAAACAAGATAAATTAAATATACCTTTAATTTCAGAACAGCCAATAGGTAAATGAGTTGATATCATTGACAGAATAGACGAGTAGAGAAGTAATTATGAAGACATAAAGTGTAGAGCAGAAATAGTAAAATGGTGAAGTTAAAGAATTCGAACACATGTGACAAACTAGTACTGGAGGTGGATCATAGCCCACTCCCTCTCTCAGAGATAATGCCTGTGTCCCAACATTAGGAACATTATAGGCTGATAATATGCTTATGCTTACGTAGATATAAAGATAACTGTTTGTAAAGATAACAAGTTAGTAAGAAACTATTAAGATTTCTTAAGAAATTAGTAAGATTTCAATTTCAAGTACGCAAGCAGATAGATTTATAATAATTTCAGTACGCGAGCAACAAAAAAATTTAGTATAAAACAGACCTAAGTATCTGGAGTTTCTTCAGTTACATTAACAGTGTTAAATTGTTAAGAGTACAACAATGTACACGATCTTTGCTTCATCTTAATAGGCACATGATAATAATAGAGCCCTCCAAAAAATTAACAACACTACCAGTAAAAAAATCAACACAGTTCATTTTAATCAGGCACCTAATCACGGGCTTATGTTTGGCATTAGATTTGTATGAATGAATATGCGTACTTTATGGGTCAATGAACTCAAATCCGAAGGAGTTACTCTGCAGATCATGTTCGTTTATGTACATAACGTTATATGAGTAGAAGTCAATCAAGCCACAAGGTTTCCATTAATCTATTCTTCATTGAATTTGATTGATCAATCCGATTCGAAGTCTATGAAGTAAAGTCTAGAATTTATTATTATTGTTCAAAAATACTTTGAGGTGTTTCTAAACAAAGTTTTAGGTAGCTATGATCTGCAGAAAACCCAAAAAAAACATTTGTTAGAAGAGAATAATTAATTACTGAGGAAGAAGATCAAAATCAATCATCCGAGAGTTCCATAGGGCATCCTACTCGGCCCTATTGTACCCATTAAGATTCAAATAAGAATACAACATAATATTTTTCGTAGTCAAAGAATCTGAAGCATAATCTCAATAGGGAATACCTAACTACTAAAGATTCTTATTAAGTTTATAATTCTTACCTCCTCGAGAGTTCAAAACTCTTAGTTTAACCGATTTGATCTCCGAGCGTGCATTGTTTTTTTTTTTGTCTTGAGTCTTAAAGCGCTCGTAACTTTAACAATGCTTTGAGAGATCTAACACGTCTTTAACTTTAAGCTGGGCTTTAGAATTCAAGTTACTATATCCTTCAAGCCAACATCGTTACAAAACAGGAACCCTTAAGAAAGTCTTATTCAACCGAGTTCGTATCAGATATGGAAATTAAGCCACAATGACTTCAATAAAAGAGGTCTTTGCTTCACCAACACCTATATTTTTGTACGTATGCATAATGCGATACGAAAAGTACAGGCCACAGCAGGACCAAAACGAAAACAATAAAGAAAGCGCACGAATAAATCGACTTACCAGTTTTTGTTGAATCAAGATAAATCGTTGTACTAATCGACACGAGATGCTGGGACCCGTACCGATACAAATTTCACCGTACCGAAACTTAGCACAACACAGGATGCAAAGTTGCAATGCAAAAAGTCACTTTTAGAAAAAACATGAACTGAGAATCGTAGACACGATTGTTTCAAAACGTAACAAACTCACTGGCACACTGTTTTATTTATAATACAGAATGTTTTTGTGATTAAAAAACGATGATTCGATGATGCGTGGAAGGCGAACGGCCGTCGTGCGTTGCGCCGGCGCAGGCCGATCTAAAACTGACCGAACCGGTCGCCGTCGTGAAGTCTCCGAATGAAGGATCGTGACCGGCCGCCATTGGAGCCGATACACGCTCACTTCACTATGTACGTGAGTTTTTGTTAACGTTACTCTTACTTTAATCATTGTTATGTATAATTTCTTCAACGTTTCATCTCATAAGACAATTGTCTTTACAGCTGTCTACGTCATTGTCATTATCTCTTCAGATATGTCTCTCTCTATCATTTAGTTTTTTGTCATTTACATTTAGATCCTAACTATTCGAGATAGCTCCTGTAAGTAGATAATGTCTTATTTCACGATATGACGCTTTCAAAATATAAGATAGTACAATCTTGGTAATGTTGCGAGTATTATTATAATTAGATAATTTGTTGACAGCTTGCATTTCTGGTATAAACGCCTCTATGTTAATTAATGAAGATATAAAACCAACAGAATGGTTGGAATAGAAAACAAAACGTTTAGATTTGTTTGTACAAGTATTGCTCAAGAATGGCAGAACTGTTTTGCGTAAAACTTTTATTGCATTAATTAAAGTCGAGTATTCTAGTCGAGGTTTACCAGAGTAAATACCACAGACATCATCTGTTGAAAAACAATAGATAACGATGATTGTTATGTGTATGCAAAAAGCAGACAGAAAATTAAAGGAATTTGAAAATATTCAACTGAAATTGCCCAAATTATTGCACGAAAAATCATAAGCAGTAAGTGGTATTTCTTTAGTATGCTATAATTTGATTCAGAAGGATTGGTTCAATAGAGTTATGTTGAGGGTTAAGACAACAAGAGAATCTCTAAAGACACGGTTTGAAGAAAAGAAAAAGGCACGGACTTTTATCGTGACTTTCTTATTAGCAATAAGAATTTGTCTTCAAAATCTTTCCTAACTTACTTTGATTGAGGTTTCAACATTAACTAACTTTATCCAGGTTACAATCTTTTTTTTTGTAGTTTACCTTCTAAATATCGATCGATTATAGCTGGCATTGGAAGGACCACGTAGATAAGGCAGTTAGACGTTCATTCATTAACTGAAATATCTCTTAAATCAAAATCACATCAACAGTCTAATTTCTTTCATAAACAGTATCGGAAATAGAATTATTGACTTTCAAAATTGGCACAAAACCTTCGCCAAGAAAATTGAGGTCTATCGACTTTGCTATAAACAATATTTGACCGATAAACAACCCTATCTGCTCATATCACTTGCAATCGTGCGCATATCTCTCCGATAAGTGCCCGAGAACAGCCGACAATGCCCGATGCAATGTCAACATGTGACGATAATACTGATATAGTATACAATTAAACTGTGCCGTGAGTATATCTAATCTGTTTTTGATGTTATGGTCTCATTTTGTCGCAATTACGATGATATGATGAGCATGTTTTTTTTTTGCAATAGAATTTTTGAAATGGGTCAAAATATTTGTGGATTTAGGCGGAAAGCAAATAGAGGTTTGTAAGTAAACAGGTGTAAGCACTTGACTAATTTATTTACTTTCCTTGATGGAAAATTTAATTTGTAAACAGGAATTTAACCTGGATGATATTCCAAAGATCGAAGAAAATACCTGGTAAAAAAATGTAGTACGAATAGGAGAAAGCCTTTGCAGTGGGTGGAAAAGGACTACCGATGATGTTGATGATGTTAAAACGAAAGAAATAATAGATTTTGCAATACTGTTAACGAGAAACATGAACGCCAGTAAAAGAATGGTGAATAAACAGAACAACTAAAATTGTTACAGAAGAAAATAATGAGGTAACAGCAAAACTTTAAGATAAAACTGACACTAATTACTGTTGCATTAGAATTTTAAGAATTCCTAAAAACGACGATCATGATGGCGTTAATAAAAAGGTAATTCCAGGAAATTCCATGTTAAATACGACATTCTCTAATTTTACATAAAAACACTCGCATTAGCTCTAGGATAAATTAAAAATCCACAAGTTTTGATTACCAAATAAATATCCAGTGCACGTCAAGAAAAATAACTATTTGGCTCTTGCATTGACCTCATAAAATTACACAAGAAATCATGTAATTGGTCTCGTAGCATGAGATGGTGTCATACATGCTAGATGGTGTATTGGTGGTGGATGGTGTGAAAAGACAATATGACAGAGGGTAGAAAGACTTCTACCGTCTTAGGCTGCTTTTCCACCAGAGATGCGCTATGCTACGTTGCTAAGGATGCGTTTGATATCCACCAATCATATTCATTTGTTTTCATAACGCACACACACATAATGAGTATGATTGGTGGATAACAAACGCATCCTTAGCAACGTAGCATAGCGCATCTCTGGTCGAAAAGCAGCCTTATGCATGGCGATGTAATGTAAAAACGAAATGTTTGTATCGCAGCATTGGTATAGATAAACTAACAAGCATTGACTAGCTTACTAATGTTCTAAATTCGATACATGTAACTTGTCTTGCACTCTTTACAGATCAATTCTGATTATAGAAAGAAATGAGGTTGAAGACCAAATAGGTTAATGTAGTGTTTGATAGCGGAAACATCTGAGAATAGCACACGTTTCCACATCTCGATTTAAACTCCCAGTTCCCACTTGTTAATTACTATGGCTTGTTTATATCGGGCGGAATTAGAGAAAAATGCTGCTTCAATGCTGACTTTTAAGCATGGTGAAATCAAATTATTTCAACTTGAATTTGAAATTTGAATTAGCAAAATTAAGCAATGCAAATTATACTATTTTTATAATTTTAATTTGCAATATGAATTATTTGAAATGTGAAATTTGACTTCGACATCGACTTGAATTTGAAATATGTAATTTGAATTTGAAATCGTCATGGCCGCCCCACTGCTACTTTATCTACTATCCACCGTTATCTTTTGTCACTTCTTTTTTTTTTTAGCGTGGTAAAATCATCAAATGAGTCCTCCAACCCCGGACAGGGCGGGAGGGACTGTCAGACTTCTAAAACTAAAATGAACGGTGTCCTTCAATAACCTTGACTTTCCGGGGTCACGGTAAGGAAATAATCCCGCGACCCCGGCAGGCTTTGGCCCTCTGAGAGGGCCCGTCATTATGCTGACGCTCTTTGCGGCGCGCGTGGGACACAACGCGCCGTCGACCCGGGCATGGTCCTTGGTCGGGCAGCGAGTTGCCCTTTACTCGCTGCCTGCATGCCCGCGCCTACGGTGGCCGGAGATCATCTAGCGACGTCCGTCGCCGTGGGCGTCTACCACCGCAGATGGGGCGGAGGGAGGACTCTGTCCTCTCTCGCTCGCGGCCTGCCTCCTCCTTCGCGAGCATTACTGCTTCGCAGATGGAGGAGGCGACCGCTTCCCACTCCGTCTCGCCCCGCAGCATGGCCGCGACCAATGCTGGGCGCGAGAGGTCTCCGCCTATCGCAGCGGGCGTCTCCTCTTTTCGCATCAGACACAGGTACCTCCCGAAACTTCCGTGTCCGGTGAGGACCTGCGTCAAGCGGTAGGTCAGGACGCCATGACTTCTCCCCAGCCACTCCTCAAAGAGGGGTCTTACCGCCGCAATTGCGGCGTGCCCGATCTTTTGTCACTTTCACAGAATGATTTTAATTATCCATGAGAGATAATATTTTCATTTCAAATGAGTGACTGGGAAAAGTCAATGTGTGACAACGACACAAGGTGAAACTTTAATACCGGTGTCCACTAGTGTCCACCATGTTTGTTACACCATCCAAGTTGTCCCATTAACTATTAGGTATGGAGTTTATCTCCAAACTCAATTTAAACTTACGCAGTTAAAGCCTACAACGCAATAAGAAAGACAAAAATTGCAACTTTTAATTGCGCTCAAACCGGATTGTTATCCGAATACCGATAACTTACTTTCAAATTAAACCATGCGTGCTATGTTGAAAACTGGTCATTGTTTTATAATAAACTAATTTCGTAATAGGCGTAGGTAAGATGTCAATGTTTTTTTGTGGCTGTAAATAAGGTGGCATTCGTTATGAGGATCACTGACAAAGATCGCAGCGAAGGATGTGATAGAGATATGAATCATGGGTCCTATCCACAGGGTAAAAGAAAACTGTTCAATCCAACACCAAAGAAAAAAATGGGGTTTTTTGAGTTCAGGAACACAGAAGAAAGTACCGTATTATAATAATAGTAAGATCCATTCACACTATCACCAAAGAATTTGCTTTGAAAGACTCATTGCTGGGCAAAAGTTTTCCCCTTTCTTAAGTTTATTAATGCTTCTCGGTTCCATGCATATCTGATCCGGGTGATAATCTGTGAGTTTAGTTTGATGAATCGTCAACTATTTTTATTACGACGTACTGTTGATCGACCCAGTAGTGCCATTCTCGCTAACACTTTAGCGCCGCGGCAACGTTAAACCTAGATATTAGTGGATTTTCAAATGAATTTTACGCAGCTTATCGGGTTTCTTTCGCCTAGCATTAATGGTCAAAACCATCGATTATCTCTGAAAAACCAGAGGTCCAGATCTACCATTCATTTTTGTTTTTGGGAATTCAAATAAATCCTTCCGAGCAGCTGTGCAGCAAAAGGAACTATAAGACTCTTTGGGGTAAAAAAACACCATATTTCTTTCAACCTGTGGGTCCTCTTTAGGGGGGTCGCGATGCTTCTATAGTTGAGAAGGTTGAGAAAGCAACTGCAGTAAAAAAAATGTCACAAATTAAAATACATGAAAAAAAAGCGACGGTTAGGGGGGTCGCGAAATATTTCTTCATACAAAAGGGGCAGTGCAATGAAAAAGGTTGAAAAACACTGGCATAAACGATCCCTCGAAGCTTAATTTTAATCATATTTATTTTTAAACTTCTTTCTTTTTCTCAATTACCAGTATCGATTACTAAAGCATTAGCCATTGATATTTCACGGATAGTTGTATCAATTGAATTATGTTTGCGGCAACTCATGCGCATATCTAAATGAAATATGAAGTAGAAATCTCGTTCGGTTATATTTTTGTGTGTGGTCTCATTGGGAGTGGGATGCAGCCGACATTTTTGGTTGATGACACGAATTTAAATAACAATTATTTGCTAGGCAAGTGGGAGGTCGTTAGCAATAATTTTCTAAATTATGTGAGTTACGAGTTACGACGGTGTTTATTGGAAACTTATCAAAAACGGTCATATAATTAATATTAGACTTGAAACTTACGAGACAGATAAGTAAAGGTGCTACAAAACTTTGTGTGCATACTCCTGTTTAGAACAAATAAGTAGGTACCTACCTAATAATCTTTTTCATTGTTTTAATGTCGCCAGGATTGAGCTGCGTTGGCATGCAATCAAGTTCACAAATAGGGACATATATACCTTATTATATGTCTCTGTTTACGTCGTAACTTTTGTATGTTGGTAATTTTTATCCCTCTCTCTCTCATCAGTTCATCATGACTTTTTCCCACATAGGTCCCCCATAATACCACAGTCTAGTTGCCCAGTCCTTACTTTATACTGATTAGAGGCTGCAAGCAAGCTACCTTTATAAAATACCTACATGATAGAAACCTTCAGTTTATGGGACAACGGAGAATTAATATTATGTTGGATTCTGCCTTCTTAGCCACTTGGTACACTAGGCGACGCAAGTCTCCGATACCTTACGATTTTGGTATTCATTGACGCGTGCTTGTGTTCGAACCTCTATGGGTTTGTATTGCGATAGCCGCTGGGATACCCGTCGTAAGGTATCGGAAACTTGAGTCGTCTTGTGTATGAAGGGCCTTACTCTTCCTTTATACCGTACTTTTCCTACGTGCCTTGAGTCGGGCCATCAATGCTCTTTCAGAACTCGCTATCAATCACACCCCAACTTTACCAGAACATCGTAACGGCTCTTCGGTTCTCAGAACCTCCGAGTTCTTGCGTGGTCATTGTTTTTGTAATGTCATGTTTGTTTTATTTTTACAGATTACAGTACACAGTCTTATTGGAGGAGTGTTGTATGAGTCTCCTTGATGCTGATCAAGTGATGGACGGGTAGCTGTGACTGATGGAGTGATGTGAGAGTAAATAGAATTGCAAAAAACTAAATTGTAATTAGTCCGTCAGTTGAATTTAAAAAATAATTAATACGTATATTTTCTTTTTTTGAATTAACGCATATACAACGTGTAACGTTCATAGCGCAAAACCTCTCGTGGGGTAACTCAGCCCATGTTACTGAACAATGTTCGATCAAAAACTTTTGGAAAAAAAAAAAAGATTTTTCATACTGATGGGCTCGATCAATTTCTCATTTAATATGAAACTGAGATTTTAATATCATTGATATGAAAAATGTATTTTTTTTTTCCAAAAGTTTTTGATCAAACATTGTTCAGTAACATGGGCTGAGTTACCCCACGAGATGTTTTGCGTTATTAACGTTACACGTTGTACTGAGATAATAATTAAAACGCATCAAAATTATTCCAGGGACCTCCGTGATGTCAGAAGCAAGTGAAAATTGCACTTTAAACTGCTTGCAATTTTAAAAGTGTCGTATTTGCGTCAGTTTTGGTTCTCGTAATGAAAACGAGCAGTGGTGGCCCAGTGGTCTCGGTCCCGACTTACGAGTTGTAGGTCGTGGGTTCGAACCCCGCCAGGCGCATTACTTTGTGTAATTTATTTCATCACCACTGCTCTCAAAACGGTGAAGGAAAACATCGTGACGAAACCGGCATGTCTTAGAACCAAAAAATTCGAAGACAATAAATGTGACATCCACCAATCCGCACTGGGCCCGCGTGGTGGATTATGGCGTGCGTTCCAGCAGTGGGAACAATAGGCTGATGATGATGAATGAAAAAGAAAAAATACGAGTAGAATATTTCGCACCTTTAAGGCCACGTAATCAGGAATCGACCTATTTTTGATTCAACAATAAACAATCAAATATTCTTTTTTTCGATCCGAAAAAAATATATGTTGTAGTTCAATAAACTATCTAAATAAACCTGCGGTTGAAAACGCGACATTTATAACTTGACTTGATCAAAAAAAATCGCGAAAATAGAGATTTTTTTAACGTTTTTTCGGTGGTACTTGAAGTAGACCATGCTTATGGACCTAAAAAATATATCAATAGATAGGTAATGATGTTTGTCAGAACAATTTCCGATTACTTTTTTTCTAAATATTTCTGTTTTTTTTTTACCCTTTACTATATAACGACGTGCCCTACACGCATTGCTTCAGTCGCCCGCGAGGCGTGTCCGAGGTAGGACCTGTATCGCTTTTGCTGGCTCGCGCCATTCCCCCCGCTAGTGATCGATATAATATACGTTATATCCATTTATTTCTGAGTTTTAACTATTTAGTGCAATTTTGTAGCCACGTTAACAGGAAAGCATAAAACGCAACGGTTAGATTACAGACACAGTGCAGGCGGCATCGAAGTATATTTCTGTCACTGTCGTGTGACAGAGACACCATGATATCTTCGATGTTTCTCTCTTATGGTATCTTTGTCTCTATCTAATCTGCCACATAAACTATACAACACTGCTCTAACAAGTCATACACGAAGTTTTTGGTACTAGGCTATCATAGATATGAAAGAGTTTCGATTCGAGATTTTCACGAAGTTCCTTCAATCATTTTTAAGGGCAGTTTCTGACGATCTTACCAGGCAAACATATTACGAAAGATATCATCACGGCGGTGTTTCAAACTATTTTAGACTTTCAAAACATAAGGGGCAATTTACACTGTCCTAAAATCAGGCTCCGATATTCAGGACGTCCAGAATTATTCAGGAAAGTGTAATTGCATTTAGGACGAGTAGCATCCTAATTAGGACACGATTTAGTACATGCTTTGGCGACTAAGTTTCTTACTCTTAATCATATTCTGAATATCTGATCCTGAATTCAGGACAATGTTATGGTCTGGTGCGGTTGTTTCCACCAAAGCTGTGCGATGAATGTGCCTATGAAGATGTGTAGCGTAGCTGTGAAATGTGGCGACGAGGGTGCGGTGTAGTGGGAATGAAGACACAACACACACTCCTCACAACATATCACACTTACACATCCCTCGCACATATCTCTCATACACATCCTTCGCAACACATCCCTCTCACACATCCCTCGTACAAATTACCTCGAACAAATCCCTTGCTTGTTTTGTATGGGCAAAAATCTAGCTCCACTGATCCGTTTTCACCAGAGCTGTACTGACCGAAGCGAGGTAAATGAAGCGATTTTATTGGTTCTTTGCAAACACATCCCTCGCTACGGATCCTCGCACATCTCTGGTGGAAACGCAGCCTTATAGTTTGATAGGAGAGTCGTAAAATGTGCTTGCATTTGTCCCGATAGTACCAGGATTACATAAAATGTGAAAGATAAAGCTTCGTCGTCTGTTGTTTTTTTATCAGAACTAATGAAAAATCATGACATAATTTATGAACAGCTATTTTAAATGTCTACTCAGCGGACTGCGTAGCCGAACGTAAGAACGCTGGGACTGGTAAGCTACGAGGTTCGGGTTCGATCCTTGCTTGATATGATGATACTCTTTTTGCATTATTTAAAGATTTCAAATAATATGGTACTCTTACTTTTACAAGTAACTTGTGCTTTAACTTGGATACCATATTTTTTATTAAATAAATTGAAGATAGATGAATTTTAAACATGTTTAAAAGAATTTCTCGAAATAAAAATGCATGAACGTATGCAATAATATGCCCGTGTCGATATCTCATAGAGACGCTTTGTACTGCGCATTTTTCAAAAGTAAAAAGTTGTTATATTCCAGGTAGGCTTAAAAACTGTTAGAATCTCACTAACCAGCAAAAGTACTAGGCTAGTATAAGATCAAGGTGGTACGTTTTGCGCTCTGGCGCCACGTGACATGCAGCGCGGGGGTAACGCTAAATGGCCTGTCAAAGTACTAGGCTAGAATAAGCTCAAGGTGGTACGTTTTTTAACGGGGTCAGCGAAGTTCATTTGAAAAGCGCTGTGATGCCACGTGACAGGAGGGGGGGAAATCGCTCTAAATGCCTGCTGCGCTCTAAGATATGGGCCCCTTAAAGTAAAACCGTTACTAAACGAAAATTTTCGTGAATTGAGTTATCAATGCCATCTATGTAAAATATACGTAAACTTCAACATAAACTTGTCATTTTTTCAAAATAATGTATTTTACGCCATCTGGCGGTAAATCAAAGCGTTACTAAACATAATTATAATCGGCTCACGAAATACAATATTGTGTCTATACCAATAAGAACGTGTTCATGGAAGACTGATAACGGAAGTTTAAAGTAAAACTGTTATTATTTGGATAAACACGGCGCTGAATGTCACAAAAATGAATGAAGATGTTAATTTTTTTTTAAAGGAAAAGTGTTTCAATTTGTTTAAACACAGTTTTCTGTGTTATTGACCAAAATTATGTTACTATAATAATATAAATTAAAATAAATAATACAATAAATTAAAATAAAAACTTTTCTTAATCACGTGTTATAACGTAAACAGAGATCTATAATAATACCTTATTAAACGTCGTATAGAACCCTGCATTCAGATTTTATTGACAAAAAATGGTGACTTTTTTCTAATTTTGGCTCTCCTGTAAAATTGTATAATTTCGTTTAGTAACGGTTTTACTTTAAAGGTGCGATTTCTTCAGTCTTTTTTTTTTATTAATATTATTGTATGATTTTCTTTATTAAATGTTATGGATAATATGGATTTCCGCAAAGTAATAATGCCTGATTCTATAATTTATCTGATTTTCTTTAGTTAATGCATAGTTGGAGCGTGTCAACCAATTAGTCCTCCCACCCAAGGAGGGACGGGAGGGAGTGTCAGACTTGCACTGACTAAAATCCACGGTGACTTCAATAGTCCTTTACGTTCTAGGATCACGGTAACCCCGGAAGGCATTAGCCCTCTATGGGGCCTCGTCAGAGCGCAACTAAGCTAAAGCTAAGTTCACAAGTTCAGTTTACAGATTTGGGCCTGGCCTAGGTATCTACAACTACCTACAAGACAATTGACGGTCATTGACCCCTATCTAATTAGGCATGTCTTAGTAAGAATCGTACATGGACCAATATCCTTTATAAACTTTCTATCATATTGATATCAAGTCACGACTGCCCATTGAATGCAAATTAATCAATATTATAAGATGGAAGTGCACTGGGAATCCCTGAAGAATGTGCTGCATCATTTCAATCAAATTATATTGACGCAGTGGCTAAGCGATCAACTGCTGTGCTATGTGTCGCGGGTTCGATTTTCTATCTAGTTGTATCGGGTCTGGCTGTTGTTTATTACGAGTTTAAATGTTTGTAAAAAAACAATTACCTACTTATTAATAGCGAGGAGCATTTTTTTTTTACTTGGTGGATCTATGAAAAATCAATGATTTTTTATAGGCACTAGTTCCCGTTGAATTCCCTATACCTAATCGAGAGACAGATAAGGACAGAAAAATCTCAATATTTATCTTTACTGGGTCAAAGGCTTTTACATAATCTTTATAGGTACTTATGCTATAATAATAAAAGTTTCTATTCCATTTAACAATTTTATCTCATTCCAAGAAACAATTTCATTTTGTACAATTAGATGATTGTCAATTTACATGAACAGGTTAGAAGATAATCATCCTCACTCAGTCCTCATAGAAGATGGCTGAACGAGTTGGACAAAACCAACGATCAGTGGTTTATTTTGGCCCTGCCCACCTGTGGCATGATAAATTTATCATTCAAAAGAAAAAAAGGTAACACAATAATAATTATTTTAACACATAATTTTTTTTAAATTCATCTGTGTCCACCTCTAGGAACCTACAATCATCCTACAACACAAAGCTTGAAGATATAGTTGAAAGTGCACTGGTTGTTCAACAGATGGCGCTACCGCGTCACCGGTAGTACGGCAAAACCAATGAGGGATTTTCTTTTTATGTTTTCCCTAGTCAATGATAGATGGCGCTGAACTTGGCATGTGACTACAATGAACGGAACGTCACGTCATTTTTTGATCTAAGCTTGTACCTAATTTTGAGATCTTAAAAAACGAAACGTACACATCCATAAACAACAATTTAAATCTCAATGGTCACATCACATCAATGACACTTTGAAAATAAATAACAAAAAATTTATGAGTTTGCCACGCCAGAAAGAAAATGTCCCAAGAGAAAAGAAGAGAAGTCTGTGCATCGTGGATTTGTGCAAAAATGAAGGCACACATCTTTTTCCCAAAGATGAAAGCCGTAAAGCGCAATGGATACAAGCCATCGTACATTTTAAGCCTGGACGTACCATAAAAAAGCATTCGTACATATACTCAGCACACTTTAAACCAAGATTTTGCTTTGGCACCTAGTCACATAGTCAGTTCAACGCCACCTATAGAGTTCTTGGAAACTACTTTTTTTTTTTAAACTCCAAAAAGAAAACCTCTCATTAATAATTAAAAGCGTGGGTGTGTTTTTGTGAAATTAATTGGTTTATTAGCTATAAATAATTAAAATTATTATTTCTCGATTTTTATGGAATTACAAAATTAAAATTTTGCAAAGAAATTATTGGTTTTCACCAATAATTTCTTTGCAATGCGTAAAACAAAACGGCTGTGTTGACTACTTGTGGCTAATGTCAAAATGCTTGGGCGCGTTCCAGTTCAGATTCAGAAAACGCCTTATATTGAGCTAAAGTTTTATACTCTTTCTCACTTTTAAACAGGCAAGTTACACGAACAGGTGAGATTTAATGTTAGAAATGTACATAAATATAAACGAGTGACACTTTCTAATGGGGAAGGCAAGTGTCAAAGTGAAAATGACAGTTTGGTCCCCAAAGAACTGTAAAATCAAAGGAATTTTCAGAAAAAAAACCATTTATTGATGTAAAATGACTAGATGTTGTGTAATAAGCTGTAAAAATGATGGAATACACTTTTCAAAATAATATCTACTTTTCTTTTGGAGGTTATGTACCAGTATTGCATCGCTCGAAAATCGAAGAATTATCACCTGGAACGAGTTTTGTAATAGTTGTGGTGTTAAGAAATTAAATATATTGTGATATTTCTCGAATCTAAATAGAAAAAAAGGTTAAAATTACTGACTTAAAACATTATGATATTTTATCAAAATAGAAAGTCAAAACCAGCATTATATTCTTGATAAAGGAGAGGACAGGTAAAACATACCTAAACTCAAAAATTGAAACCTCAACTACAAGTAATTGTGGATTTATTACGGTAAAATCAAATGTATTACCACTCAATTAAATCACTTTTTTCCTCTTGTAGATGCGCCGCGGCGTCTTAATTCTTCTTTTAGTATATAGTACTTGCATGAACGAATAATTTTCCATATTTGTTTTGTATTTATACTCAATTTTTATAACAAATAATCTTGTTTGTTTTTTTGTACAAGGTAGACGTGGGGACCAACTATCGTAGCGCCATCTACGATTAGCTTTGAGTTGCCATCCCCATTTAAAAGTTTTCGTCAACGAAGTTGTTTGGGCGTAATTTACTGACCCAAAATATCGTTTTTTTATTGTACTACAGAGAAAAATCAAAGTTAACAACATTTCACCACTCTTAAACTTCGACACTGCCAGGATAACCAAAATCCATTTAAGTTTTCAGTCAAAAACCGTCATCAAAATAACTGTTCATTTCTAGGTGTGGCTTATTTTCACTTTTGTTGTCGCGAATTTCTTGCATAATACACGTGAAATTGAAACAAAACTGTAAGGTGTGAGCACGGAAGTGTTTTTAAGTAATATAATATGGCTCCAATACTGGAATCATGCTGGTCGCCATGTATTTGGTCATCAACGGTGAAGAGTGGAAGTCGGGCGGTTGCCGTCTACACGGCAGCCATGAGCGTGATCCTGATCACTTTTATTGCTTACCAAATGGCTGGTGGAGACTCCACGCAGCTCTGGAATCCATTATTTGAAGCTGATGTAAGAGGATGTGAGTATTCTTGCAACTTATCATTCATGCTTTGTTTACTTTTTGTTTTGTAATTTTACTTATGAAACTAATAGCATTCGCTCAGTAAAAGATTCTATACATGCAGCTTTCATGTGTTCTGTGTGAAAAATGCCATTAACCCTCTGCCACTGAGGTGCCTTTTTTGTATCTATTCTACTGAGGAGTAGTCTGTCAGACGTATATTTTGGGTGGCATTATAAAATAAATTATTCATTTTTTTATGGAAAATCCAATATAACTGTTTAATTATGACATCACACAATGTGTCAGGGTAATTAAATATGGAATGAGACTCATAATTAATGAAAATACTCAGTCTTATTTATTTATGACAAAATCTAGGAACTGTAGACACAGCTAGCATTAAAATTTTAAAGAAAAATTAAGAATCATGAAATCAACAAAAATAACTTAATAATGCCTTCTTCTAGGTTAAACTTATTAGGAAAAAAAAGAAAAAAAATATCCTTAGAGTAGTTTTTCAAAAATCTAGCCTTATAAATCCTCTTTACAATGAACACAAATTTGCGCTACACACTGCCCGCAATCGGTTTTTGTTTGCCTTTTCGGCTTGCTTGGACAGATGCGACATCATTTTCTTCCGGCTGATGTTTCAGGCTCATTTGGGGTGGAAGGAGCAGCTGGTAAATCACGACGTATAGTCACCCGCAGTTCTATTTTACTGAGATGACGTCTGACAGACACTATGACTAAAATTAATTTGCTTGGCGTCTGTAAAACAATATGATATTGTAATTATTCTAATGACTATACGTCTACCAGATCCATTTCGCTCACAATCTAAAAAAATAATGCAATTATGAGTTGTACCTATAAATTGCTGTACAGTTTATTCATTTTACTGACGTGACGTTTGTAAGACAGTATGGCATTATAATTATTTTAATGACGTTACGTCTACCAGATCCATCACTTATTACTGACATTACGTCTCGTGGACACCAAACAGCTCTAACTCCACACGTACACATGCCGCAGCTACCGCCGCTACATTGGCTGGAGGCGCGTGCTCACGCAGGAAGCTACAGAGGAACACAGAACAATGTGCCGCGAAATGACAACGTGGCAACGTCGCATAGATATTGCAGTGTCTGACAGACGTAACGACAGTGGCAGAGGGTTAAATTAATCAATAAGTTATTTATAAATTCAACACCCAGCATATTTAAATCGAACAATTAAATGCCCACATCTGGCATTTTTATATAACAACAACTTGAACGCTTGGTAATGGGAACAAGAAAACATTATTGTGCGACTCATAGGCTTCATGTTAGGTACCAATAGTGTCAAATTTATTTACTAAGAGATAAGTTATACAACCAAATTAGTTTTTCCTATTTTGTTCTATTTTATGTAAGTATGTATGTGTCTGTGATATATAAAGTAATTTTTCTTTCTGTCTTTTTTTCAGCCCTGCTAATATTTGGGAGTCTATTCATATTTGTATTCTTACTGCTATTAGTCTTCTCTGTATTAATGGTAAGTTATAATAACAGTTTTATATTTAGCGCAATAAAATCATCAAATGACTCCTTCCACCCAAGGCGGGGCAGCAGGGACTGTCAGACTAAAATCCACGGTTTTCTTTCAACAGCCCTTACATTCCGGGGTCATCTGCACGAGCAGTGAACCTTTATTTATTCAACACATTCACATAGACAATGTCATGGGCAGCAGCTAGTAGGTTATAAGAGCAAATAATTTGTTCTATTTACACAAAAACCTGTAATAAAATGTCTGTCAGACTCTTCTTTGTTCAAAAGGTCTGTAGTTGGTTGCCTCACTAAGACTGGTTTTTAATCAATTTACAGGTGATTGGCATCAACATCTGGATGCGAGGCTTCATCCTGCCATGGCTCTTCACAATGGGACTGATCATCGTATTCCAGTTGTTGTTCGGGCTCTGGCTACTAGGAGGATATTATATTTATGTAAGTTGCTTTTCACATTTTCATCATCATCATCAGCCCATAAATGTTCCCACTGCTGGGACACAGTCCTCCTCTCTGAGAGACAGTGGGCCATAAATCTATAATCTACCACGAGGGCCCAGTGCGGGTGGTTTTTGTAACATTCTAGTTGAAACTTAAATGCTTTTGTTTTCAGTTTTACCAAAGAGTATTGTATGTTACCTACTTAAAAAGAAAAACATTAGCTTTGTTGAACCTACAAAAATTACTTGTGTTCAAGAAATGTTTGGAAAACCGAATAATGATTTCTGTGGTTACATGGTGCATAGAAACATAACTCGCAAATAGTTAAAGACAGTAGTAGCAACCACTACTTACTCATAGCTTTTCATGCATCAATTTTTTCAGCCACTTGTGTTACTCACATTAACTGCAAGGGTCATGAGTCATAGGAACAGTACCCTTTTTTTTTTTTTTTTTTTTTTTTTTTTTAGGTGGTAAAATCATCAAATGAGTCCTCCCGCCCTGGGTGGGGCGGAAGGGACTGTCAGACTCTTACTGAAAAAATCCACCCGTGTTCCTTCCTATGCCCTTTACGTTCCGGGGCCACGGTAACCTGGGTTAAGAAAAACCCGCGACCCCAGCAGGCATTTGGCGCGAAACACGACGCGCCACCGACCCGGGCTTGGTCCTTGGTCGGACGGCGAGCTACCCATCACTCACCGTCCGCAAGCCCGCTCCGCCGCTGTGCCCTCTGCTGATCAGAGGGACACGCGTTGGAGCATCCACACGACAGGCTATTTGCATACGGGCAAAGAGACCACTTGGGCACACAGTGCCTAAGGAAGAGTTTTTGCCCGCATCCCAGGGTGCACCGGCCCGAAAAACTGGTCTTCCCCCCGGACATATCCGAGAGGGAACTCCAGTCCACGGGCGCACGTGGAGGTTTCCTGTCATAGCACCCCAGGAACAGTACCCTTAGCACGAGTTTTCAGTATTTGAGACGTAAACTTGAACTTGACAATTTTAAATTGATAATTTCAAATAAAATATTAGTTCCTTCTTTGCACACCAGATGCCCTGTTCCATTTTTTCATACAAAAACGCTGTAAATACTGGAAAGACGCTGTAAAGTAAAACAGTAAAAACTTGTACTAAAGGTACTGAATAGTATTATATTAATTTACTGTAACTTTATGTTTTAGAGTTTTAAACTTAGCAAGAAGATAAAGTATACTTTGAGAGACAATTTGAAAGACTCTACATTTGTATGTCTTCACAAGTGATAAAATAAATTGTACTCAATCACTTTGTCATCAAGATGACTCATACCAATATTTTCCGAAAGTGAAAAACAGATAAACTATTTAGATTTACTAGTTCTGAGTGTTGTCATAACTATAAAATTCAACAATGAAATACTGCATTAGGTATTAAAATTTGAAAGGTTTACTTAAATATTTTGTTCATAATTTCAGTTGGATGCAACCTTCGCTGCTCTTGTGGACTTCCTGTGGATGGCATACAATGTAAGTACCCCACACTAGGAACTACAGACATTGGAACGTTTACAAACATTGTAGACTACTACTTCTTACTCAGTACTTGTAGGTCCTCTTATCATGATCAAACCATATATTTATGCATACTACTTTTCAATTTTAGTATTTGAACAGCCAATCATAGTCTTTATGAGCTGTCAAAGTGTAATCCTCTTTAATTCTGAATGGCATTAGTAATTTGTAACTAACTAGTTAACTCAATGATCGTAATTTTTATGATTTCAGAGGTACTAAAAATCAAATTTGTCCGGTTTTTCGTGCCTAGAATTTTAATCTTTACCTAGTGTATTTTTATTATCTCTATAGAATCGATAATTTAACGTAACTGCAATTTATTATTTCTTTTCAGATCTATTGCTGGCTTTGCGTGTTCTCTCAATACCAAATAATTTACGAGATGCAGTCACCGAACATAGAAATATTGATAGAATATTAATACGTTTTCACAAACGTCTGTGGTAAGGATGTAAGGTGTAATTAGAACTTAAAACAGGATATTTGATAATGGGTTATTTACTGGCAGCTCCTTGAGGTATGCTTGCACACGCAATCTACTCGGGCCTCGTCCTTGGTCGGACGGCGAGCTACTCATTACTCGCCGTCCGCCCAGGCTTGCACACCGCTGCAGGCCCTAAAAACTATGAAAAGTATGATTGTTGACCAACCATTAGATTTGCACAATAGTTTATTTATACCTATATAAGTAGTTTTTACGTAGATATTATATTTGTTGTGTATGTAAGTAGTTGTATTTGTAAAATGTGCCTACAGTAGTTTGAAAGTTGCCGCATTTGTTCAATTTAAGAAAGTAGAAAGTAGTCAATTCGAAATGTATGTAAGTATCTTTTTTCAACGTTTTGTATTGTAAAACTGGCTGGTGTCCTCCACTCTACGTCAAAAAAATGTACAGTCACGACCAATAACATGTAAACACTTTACAAAATTCAAACTCAATTTACTCGTAAAATACTGCTTTCCACTTTGAAATAAGACCTATTTCGTAATAGTACGACTTCCAAAATAGAAGTCTAATATAAAAGGCAAAAGTTTAATCAATATGGTAGCAGAAAATCGCTTTTGAATACTGCTTAGTGTATACATACTACTATTGCTCGTGACTGTACCTAAGTAATATTTTATTAATGAATTATGCTATTATGTAAGTTTATATCCATAAACATTTCAATGGGGAAGGCCGGTCAAAGCTAATTTTAGATGGCGCCACCATAAGGCCTAAGTTAAAGGCTAAGTCCTAATCCGACCAATGAGGTAGTACTATTTTGAAGTACTTACCTATAAGATTTGAAACAATGAAAGTGCTTGGAACAAGCTATACTAGCGCCATTAGTTCCCCGGTTGCCATCCCCATTAAATTAAATTATTTATACTTCTTTTAAAAAAATATCAGACAATGGATGGAGGGAATGGATGGAGATAAATATAAGACAATGGATGTAACTATTGAACTTTTATCCACAGAAAATTATATCAGGCAAGTGACTTGTTATTATAATAATATGCGTTTCAAATTACATGTATAGGTGTTATACATATTAATAATTAGGTAGCAATTATAAAGTTAATAACGCGTGCCTAACATTAGTCTTAGCGGACAAAAAACAAATCAGTTTGGTGTTGCACATAAACTGTCCCATTGGAAAGTCTTCTTTAATATTTGATGATATCTCGAGTTGTACCAGTATGTCGATTGATGGTAAAAGCAGATGTGGTCGACGGTGAAGCACACTTGCCTAGAGGTAACCTGTTCACTCTTGACTTGAAGACTAACTTATAGCTTTCAGAAAGTAGCTCTGTAGCTAGTAAAGTAAGAGTAGAATCTTACTTTCTTTTTGGCCGGCACGTAAGTTGGCAAGAGTCGTTAGATGCGCAGAAGTCATTTTGTAGATCTCTTTGGTGGTCATGCGGGTCGCGGGGTATGAGGTAGTGCCGATCCGAGCACGTGATTGGTGCGTCACTCGTCTTTACCCCTCGCACCCAGTATACGCGCTCTCGCTTACATTTGTGTGCCGTTAAATGCGATGCGCAAACTGACCCCCACTACACCATAATCTTGCCAACTTACCTGCCGGGTACTGTATAAGTTAGATTAACGGAAGGGTTCTGTAAGGTAGTAGGCCACCTGAGCGTTCACGTTTATCGCTTGTCGTTTGACTAGGGTCTTTAGGGATTGCGATATCGTCGATTCGAAGTTATCAGGTGTTATTCACCCATATTGCATTCGCATAGTATGATATACCAGCACTAGAACGTAGCCTTGCGATATCGCACTGATCTGTTTTTGTCTTTAGTAGTAAGAATTGACTTGATTTTATCCGTCCATTTATTATATTATAGTATACAAATCTTTAACTATAGTTTTATACATTTGTGAATCTCGTTTTCCAATGATTTTGCATTTATATACCTATACATAATAATATTTGCCTTATTATCAATTTTATATAATATTGTCTTTATGTATGAATCTGATGATGATTGATGTATGTATTGTGTTAATTTCGGTATATAAACCTCCAGATAATATAATTATCATTAGCAATTATATGACAAAGTTAATGCAGCTAGAATGTTTGATTATTTAATCTCAAAATTATGCTTTTTTTGACTGCATTGAAAATTTTATCTACACTGAAAAAAGGTTTAAAATAACTGACACTTCCTCTAAAGAGTATCTACAAAATAGTTTTTTATTTTTATTTTAATGATTAAAATCATTTTTTTTACAAAGAGTTTATTTTTACCAGTAAACTGTAGGTACCTTACATATTATTAGGTTTAAGAATAACCATTCCGATCAATTTATATACTGATGTTTTATGACTGAATCAATAAATGAAGTTATACAAACGTTTATTTTTATTGTTACTAAAGCAAATCAGGTATAGGTATTTTATTTGTGCATGTCACACATTTTATGAAGTTTGTAAAACCTTTTATTTTTTGTAATGTGGTCAATATGCTGCATCGATTCCAAATTCAAACAAACTCATAGCAAAAACATAAGATTCGTTTTTGGGGCTATCAGCCAAGTTGGAACTAGCGATCTTACGAAGCTCAAGGAAAAGGTTAATATAAAAAATTGTGCTATTTAAATGGGCTGCACATAGTTTTTTAATAGTTATCGTAGCTGTAGTGTAGGTACCTAGTACGGCTCAGAAGAGCCAGCTCTATGACAAACGGATGGACAGAGTACTTTAGCAGAGACAAAAGTACTTATTGGAAATTTAATTTGGTTGCATACACATTTCTATCATAATTAGGAAATCTAGTTGGACTTTAATCAACTGCAACCGTTGTTTCTGTCGCTCTCGTTTTTAGTAACTGGGAAAAATTAAAACAAAACCATTGAAAATTCTTAATTATTTATTCGGACAAATAAACTTCTTTTTTCAATCATGATCCAAAGAAACAAATACATGATGTTGAATTTTCAGAAGAACATATAAAAAAAACATAACAGATAATTGCATGACAAGCCTATCCCAATTTTATTATAATAATTACAACTTTATTACAATTTTTAATAATTATTACCTTATAATTACGATACATTAACGAAGCCTTATAAAAATTGAAATTAACAACTTTTTTCACTCGTATTGCACAGTTAAAAATAGCATAAATATTTACCAATTATCATTATTGTAATAACACCTAATCGAATTAATAATATAAAAATTACAATTTTCTATATAAAAATAATAAATTGTATTTGGCTTGAATATAATAAAAAAGAACTGGAATGTTTTGAGTATTTTGGCTACAATAAATTATTTTGTCATGATCAGTTAAATGACAATAATGAGATGATGTTCTTTTCTGATTTCCAAAAAATGCAGTGACATTATTTAAATATAAAATGGCGACGTGAATTTCAACTGTCAAAATTAGAGAAGTACCACTTATCGATAAATATTTTATCGATATTTTGTTTGAAATTCGATTTATGTCTAGTAGTGTAGATGACAAGTAGTTATGTACAATGAAATCTTATAATGAATAATAAAAATAATATACAATACTTAGATTCTACAATTTACAATGTTAAATGATTATACTATCGCCTAAATACAGTCATGTTGATAAACTATTGTACAATAATTTACAAAAAGCTTAACTATAAATGATATGCAAGAAGCTATTGATATAGCTCATGAATTCACTGGATTATTAAATAAAAACTATTTTTTTTTTTTGTAATTAAGTACACAAAATTTTCGATATTCTATCGATATTGCATTGAGAAGATTTGTGGCAATCGATTAAATATTTTAATCTACATGTTTGTGAAGAAAAGAAACTTATGTATCGATTGATCCAGATCGACATTAATACAGAAAATGATTTCTGTCTTTATAAATATGTGAGAGTATGTGATTGATATAAATGCAAGGTCAGTGCCTGAAGCACAATTTTTGGCACATTCCCTAAGAGTATTCAAAAATATCAACTCCAAAAAAATAGAGAACTCCATTTAAACTGTCGTTTTGAGTATTTTATTATTGGAAGTCTTGTTAACCGTATACATTTTCCGATGATGATAATGCATCAGGGATATTCCCATTAATTCTAATTGAGCCCCGAAACAACAAAATGTAAAAACTTAACAACAATCGGTGTAAAACAAGCTTGCGAACGAAAAATGAAGATTACCGAAGATTCGGCTATGAGCCCGCCGAGTACCAGTTCGTGTTTGGTGGTGCGGACTTATCTACAGGCTGGTGCGTATGCGACGCATGCGCAGAGTGCGCCTGAGGATGATACAAATGGAAAGATGAAGGTGGATGGAAGAACTGCGACTGGTCTAACGATGAAGCATAATCTAACGCTCCAGGAACCGCTGAATACGCTTGAGGTTTCAACGGTAAAGGTGCTTCGCCTAAGTAAGAGTGCCTTAACGCTTCGGAATAAGCACTATTGTCGTACGGCAACGCGTATTGTTGCTTGTCCCTTGGAGACACTGATCCTGGAGGCGTCATAGCGGAATGGTAGTCGGCGTAACCTCCGTAAGCTAAAGATCCTATGTCTGTACCCTTATGTCCTAATTGTTCGCCATAACCCGAACCCTCACTACCTGGTGGTGTCGGCAAGGGTCCTGATTGACCGTCTCCGGAATAATAACCACCAGTTCTACCATCACCTAAGAAGTTGCTTCGAATAACACTTTCTCTATTTGCGTAAAGCTGTCTCAATAAGGCTGATGCTGGTGTGGAAGTGTGGTTCGTGGGTATCTGCCTATTTAGAGGGTTCAGGTGATGGTTCTGTGTTCCTATCCACTGTATCGTGGATTTCTGCTGTTGTTGTTTCAAGAGCGCGTCTGTAGAGAAATCTGTTGGCCTATGGGAGATTTCCTTTCCATCTAACGCTACTGACGGTAGATGCTTCGACATTGCGTTTTCTAAGTCTCTCACTGATGTCGCGTCAGATCCACCTTCAGGTATTGCTAAATTGGTTTTGGAAATGTCTCTTTCTGCCGGCGATATTGCAGCTCCAGGATTAGAAGCAGCCTTTCGTCTCTCCTCGTCTCTTTCCGCTTCGTCATCACAGTCAGTCGTGTGCTTTCGTTTCTTCAGTCTTCTGGCTGGCATTGGTGAAGTTCTTTCTGTGTTCGTGTGTAGAGGTAAGGGTTGTGCGTCGCTGAGTCTTGTGAGGTGAGTGACGTCAGATGTTGGTGGAGCCGATGATGCCGAGTCAGTGTTTGCTGGAGGTTCGGTTCTTTCGGCTTGATGACGCGGTGGAGGGGGCGGGGCTCCAGAGTTGTCGGTATCAGGTGGACCGTTCTCTGGGTCTCCTGTTGTTTCTTCTCTCTTTACTCCTTGTACGCTTTCTTCCAGTTGGCAGCAGTCCATTACTGTGTTTGGGTATTCGCGCCCACTGAAAAGAAAATTAATTTTACTTAGTATTTGCAATCATACAAATTCTGGTAGGATCACCTATTTAGGTTTCTTGTCTCAATATTTTAAGGAAAGTCTTTGTTGTAGGATCAAGATTTCAATACTAAACTTACCTGATAACATAATTGACGCAAATAATGTTCTGTTCTTCAGCATTCTTGGAGGAGCAGACGACCGTGGCACAGGTCTGCATCCAGGTGTATCCGCCGAGCTTATTCATTATCCTATAGTAGTGCGTCAGCACTTGGCCCTTGTTCATTACTGAAACAAAAGAAGATAGTATTTAGTATGAGGATGTCACGGTATTATTGATATGCTATACATCTGTGAAGACCTGATTTAGTACAGTTCTGATGGCAAAACTGGGCGATAAGGGGTATTTTATCGCAACGCTGATACTTTATGCACTATCTTTTGTCATAGAAGAAAACAAAAAGAATAGATACGATTCTGGGCCTGTCTACGATTGAAGCTTTAGAAACTTATAGCGTGAATGAACAATTTTTAAATTCCAGCATATGAAATCAAGGATTGTATTAAGACTAATCTCACTGATTGAAACTATCACACTCCAAAACTGAACAGACAAGATTTTGATTGCGATCATAGGTAGCATCAATAGTTTTCGAAGTCACCAAGACTAAAGGTACACCTTAACCATCTGACCTTCAAAATGACAATAGCATTAAACAAACAAAAATGTAAACGTATAAGTATTAGCGTCATTATATTCAATAGATTCGTTACACAAAGGACATAGTGAACACGTGTTAGTGATACGTGAGTCATTAATACTAACACAGTTTTTGGCATTGTTGATGTATTGTATTGGCAACGGATTTTTTAATTATGATGCATTTGAAGTTGGAGGAGAGCCAATAAGTGAAACTGATGGACGACTACGAGTAACACTTGTCTATTTTGTTTGAGGTGGTTGAAGAAAATTAAAGGTTGTAATGATTGGGAAAGTCGGCTCTACCTTCTCCATTACAGATCAATAAAACTGGGCTTTCAGCTGTAATAAAAATGTTAGAATGTTTCATATAATTCCAATTGATAGACCAAAAAACAGTTATGCAGTGTGTGAAAACAACATGACAAGAAATGTGTTACCAAGAAAGCGACTGGAACTGTTAGAGATCAGGTAAATACGGCAAAAAAAATGTGATAAAACGCTAAATAAGTAAATTGAGATAAGGAGAAGAATATTTTAGATGGTCTTTTAACTATTTGTATGTTTGCGAAGAAAATAATATATTTATAAATAAGAAAATTATCGAACGCATGGAAATGCATTCAGAGATGAATTACAAATGACTTCGTATAATAAAACAGAGCCAAAGTAATAATAATATTAGGAGTTGACAACATCTTTAAAGCAGACAGATAGCCATTATGTTTAATCGTACACAATAAATAATAAATCAAGTTGTTTTTCAGGCAGTGAACACCACGCAAATGCCAAAGCATCACAGTTGTCGGAAGTCCCAAACATAATCATTTAATTTTATTGGACGTATGCACAAAATTTGAATATCATACGCTTCGCGATCGTCAATAACGTCATCTCGTAACCAAACCGCGTATACAGTTGTAACCAAATTACCCGCTTTCTAACAAACACCCGGACTTTTATGCTAATATCTACAATTGTTATTCCAGACCAGGAATGTCCACATTTGACCGGCATCTACATAGATGTACATTTTAAATTCAAATTGATGGTCTCGTAAAGCTATCAAATGGTAAGGTGCTAGAACCGCATGACGTTAACGCTACACCGTGATTGGCATTCAAAATGTCAGCCATCTTGTTATGTACGATGATTGGTTGGATGATTACGTCAGGATTATGAGTCCTTCCATTCATGTCATCTTTGTTCTTGAAGTCGTGTTTTTTTGTGGTGCAGCAATCGTATTAGATCGGATTGAGTACAGATGACGAAGATACATTGAGGTCGTCACGAATTTTCCTCATCGGGGAATTAACATAGGCGTTTGAACGTTAAAGCATTTCAACATAGAAGTCGATAAAAAAGATGTTATAGAAGCAGCTCCGAAGAACTTAAGTAAAACAGTACATGCAAACAATACTAATGAAACTTATGAAGCAATAAAATTCAATAAGGAAATTGATACTTTAAAAGATGTAAGGAAACCTCAAAAAACCGAGGAAGTTGAAAACAACAATGACTATGAATCACACAATAATTCAGGTAGGAATAACCATAAAACAGAAAAAGCCATCTCGGAGGACATTAAGACATGACATTTCCCACGTCTACGTAAAGGGAGAGGAAACCGAAATGGTGGTATAAAAATTATTATTCAAATCACAACTTGAGTAGAGACGGGCCGGCGTGGCGCTAGGCCTAAATTGTATTCCACTGACGGATGCGCAGGAAAGTAATAATATCATATACGAGAAGATTACATTACTTGAATAGGAAATTCTTCTGTATACTTATGATCCTGTGCGAAATGTCAGGAAAGAATGCGAAGGCGGCGAACGTAAAATGACAGCGTATTTCCGATGGAATTCTGAATTGAATGAAATTTTAGATTTTCATATTTGCTGAAGTATTTCAATCAGTAAAATATACGCGGGACATTCTGGTAGCTCAAAACGAAAATAAAATGAATTTAAGTATTTGAGAATTATTTGGTATGTTTCCTTATAAAACAAAATAAATTGCAAAAACAAAGCATTATCAAACTGTAACATCGAAAATCATTATAAAAGAAATGTTCCCACAAAACGTTGGTCTCATAAATTTTCCTCGTAACGCTTTGTGCCTTGAGCTGCCTGTCTTCTTGACATGGATTTCTATAGACCACAAACTGAATACAAATCGGTAGTTACGACATTAACCTACGAAGGATTTCACCACATATATTGGGTCATGGGTGGACGTTGCATCGTTTATAGACAATTGATGATACTCGCAAGGCTAATTAGAAATAGAGGTGACAGTTAATGTTGCCTAACTAGATTGATTTACTGTTGAAAGAAATGTTGAAAGGTGTAATTAAAAATAGGAAGTCATCAACAGAATCCTTATGAAGACGCATGATGAGAAGGTGAAAACGGTATTCTAGAATGCAAGACTTCCAACAAATATAATAATGCAATTTAAAATAATAAAGCTTTTAGCGACGATAATAGTAAAAATAAGAACTGCTGCTTTTATGACTATAATCAAGACCTCAAATCTGATATAGCAATTCAAAATAATGACGCGAGGAATAAAACAGACAGAAATAAATATAAAAATGAAATAACTTACAATCTACGTGACATTTTCTAAGTTTGTTGGCATCTTCTCCATGGCAGAGGGCATAGAGATTCTTCCCCGTTAATTCTTCAGCTGTGTAACCCAGGAGTTCTGATACTCGGCTGAAAATAATAAAAACATTTTTGTCTTTAGAGGGTTATCTATAAAAATAGAAAGAAAAATAACTTATATTTGACAATTATTCATTAAAGTGAAGCTGTTTAAGATTTTCTTACCTGGGCTCACAATGTGCTATTCGGAAGTCAAAATTGATTCTGGTGACGAACATGTCTGACTCCAGTCTAATTTCGTGGACTGATGGCGGCGGTAATGCTATGGCTAGAGCCACCATACCCAGGAGTACTGTTGGAGACTTGCGACTATGGGAAAAGGAATATTGCGGTCGGAGGCGGCACAGCATCAGAACCACCTGGAAAGAAAGAAAAAGATATTGAAGAGTTGTTTTAGGAAAGATTTAATAAAGACAGTTTGGATAACATCACAGTTGCGATGGAGGTGTAAATAAATATAAAGAATTAAACAATTCGAACTAAAATATTAACGAGAGGCAAGTAAGGTATCTGAAACGCTTCTAAAATCTCAAATGTAACCAAAATATCTTCTCATGTCTGCCAAACCCTGATAACATGAATCCATCTTTGATAAAAATGTTAACAAGAAACGAATTCAACAAAAACAAAATAAAAAACATCATTAAAACTTTCACATTTATTTCGTTTTCGTAAAATAGAAAACTCGGAACGTGTCTCATGTAAGAACATTAAACTTTCAAACATAACGAGAAACTGAAAAGCTATTTGTTACACACCGTAATGTTTCTGAGGCACGTATAATACATATTACCAGGTAATCGAATTCGAAGATCAAATGTAAGGAGGATCAACTAATTTGCAATTTTCCCATAAAACCGTAGCCCACGGCGTAACATACACTCGAAAACGTTTCGGTATTAATTGCTCTTCTGATTCTAAAACAGAGCTATATTACCCATTTAGATGAAGATAAAGCAAATTATGGTTGTAACTTTTACTTTAGTACCTAACAACCCTTTAAAATAGATATAAAAGAGCAATCGACAAGCAATAAAGAAATGAACGACTCCCTAAATATAAAAGGAAGTGACCAAGAAACTGCTTATAAAATAAAATGAGAATTTACACCCCGAAAACAATCTACCGGCAATTTCGCTCAGCTATTGCGGTATTCGCAAGTCGCTTGTGATATAATCACGTTTTATGACCTAGCACCGAGTTAAGGCAAAAATTATGGGGCCGTATAATGCTGCCTTGAGGCACCCCAAGCTAACAATAATTCTAACCAATAATATTTGTGATCTAAGACGGATAAAGAGGTCGTTCGAATCCATTTGTTACTCACAGTGTAGATATGGAGCTACGAGATTACAGTTTCATGAATATACGTGAAGAAAAAGAAGATTTATAGTGTCAAAGAATGATGTTAAAACGGTTTTGTTTACTATAGATTTTCGGTCTAAGTATAGAGCTTGACGCTGAAAGAAAATGTTAACGAAGGATACTCATTATTTCCAATTATCACTTTCTACAAGATACCCACCCGCCAGTTACCACTCTCGGACCTCGTTGGTTCACCCTCCTTGCCTCTTCCAACCTAGATCGAAAATGAAAATTCAGCGTCCATATATTTCTCTCTTTAATTTATTAGATAAGAAAAATGTCCACAAACTTTCATAGTCTTCTTGGTTCATAAATTATTTTTGAATACCATTGTTTCAATATTTTCATAATTTATATGGATAATGTTTATTCAAATTTTCGTATATCGACGCATAAAGTGAAGACATAGTAGAATTATACTTTACCCTTTTTAAACATCTGACATTAAAAACATATTTGTAGCTTTTACGTTGATTTTCGTTTGGCTTCTACTACATTTTTACTGTATGCGTCATCAAGACTTGTTTCCTTACCCTGTATCCAGAAGACTTGAAGTGGCACCCTCTCTTGGTCAGCGTGCTCTTCATTCTCACACAGAAAGCCCTGTCCATCCCCCGGTATAACGACCCACTTGCCGCTAAACTCATCTGAGCTGATACTGTGGACAATTAAAAGAACAATTTTAATAATACTTGATACTTTATTGATTCTGTAATTACTAGGTTTATGATCTTCTTCATTTACTCTCTTCTTTTGATGATAAATATCACCTCTTTTAACACCATTTACAGTATTTTTCCTAAATATGGTGTTTACAATATTAAGTCCATGTGTACGTGATGTGACATCGATTGATCTATTGTAATGTATGTTAATATAAACTGTTTAAAGATAGATAAATTCCTATTGACTGCATCTTTTTGATATGACACTATAGCTATTTTTATCACAACCATTAACAGACTGATGTCTCGCTTTTTTAAGAATTTTAATACCAACTATTGAACTGTTTCAGGTGTCTGAAAACGAATCATTTAAACATAACAATAATGTCCAACTGTTCATTCTCTAATTCTTAAACTTTTAAATTGATTCCTTTCCTAATAAACACATATCATACCCAAAAAACCAATGAAAAGATCCACGAAATAGACCAAATTTTAACACAAATAGAATCAATTTTTAGTTAAAAGTGAATCAATCAGTGAGAGAGTTGATTGATTGGGTGGACGTGTAGCTAATTATAAGGTTTGTGCTGCGATGGGACCGGGACCATCGACACTACGCTGTAATTGATTTCACTGGACCAGCCGCTAAGTTATTTGACGTTGGTTCTAAAAGTTTTTGGGAGCCTGATGGAATGAAATTTTGAAAGAAATGCATTTTCATTATTGTGTGTCTGAATGCAAACATAACATCCATGAAAGAAAGGAAATTAATTGAGAATAGGGCAGGAGAATATGATAGTGGCGTACGACACATAAAGCTTCATAACCTATTTTCAATGAATAAACTTTCAAATGAAAAATATGACAGACAAATGGCATGTCTGTAAAAAAATCCGGGAAAAGTAATCTCAAAGTTCAAAGTGCTTTTGTAGTTTTTTCTCACACACTATAACGTCATACTTTTTCAACAGTGGCCACTGCGGTTTCTATAAGAATGCTTTAATGTTCCTTTTTCAGTACTAGCGATTTTTTGCTACCATTAGTCATAGATAGATACATCGCTTTATTTCCTTGGACCAATCTAGCACAAAAAGTGTCATAATTTTTCTTTTATTTTCGAGTTGAACTTAGATTCA